>HE671447.1:371484-398749 GCA_000313835.2 Heliconius melpomene melpomene | reverse complement strand
CTTCAGCTATTTTCATAGCATTATGTCTTACGGCCTATTACTTTGGGGCAGTGCCGCTGACATAGATACCATTTTTGTGCTCCAAAAACGGGCTGTCCGAGCAGTCTATAAAAGGGTCCACGGGAGTCACTAAGAAATAAATTCAAGACTTTAACATCCTCACACTACACTCCAATATATTTACGATAACTTAGTATATGTGCATAAAATATTAATAAATTTAATAAAACAGTGACCTCCATCAACATAATTTAAGAAATAAAATAAGCTTGCTGTGCCCTTCTCTAGGCTCCATAAAGTATCTCACTCATTCGTAGGTCAAAGTATATACTTTTATAACAAACTTCCAAACGACATGGTTAATTTATCACTGAACAAATTTAAAAAAGTGGTAAAGCACAGGCTCTGCCAAAAAGCATATTACTCTGTTAAAGATTATGTTCGCGATAAAGATGTTTGGAAATGAGTTGCTCTATTTCTAAGTTAAAATTGTTAATTGTAATTTGTAACAAATGTTGGCATTTAAAAAGAGTGGCCATGAGTTTCTTTGCCTGTATCTTCTCATGAGCTCAACCATATGAACGGGCTTTTTTCAAGTCAAAATTGCACATTTTTTTTTGTTATTTTTAATTTGCATTTTTTTTTCTACTTTATGACATGTCCAAGTAAATGTTAAGCATTTTTATGGAATAAAGATATTTTGACTTGACTTTGACTTTTGAGTAGAAATAATTAAATTAAAACAGCAGTTTCAAAATGATTAAGGACATCACAAGATGTAGAACTCTTCTTGTCATTCCTATGTGAACCCTCTCCCTCTTAACTCTTGACATAATTTATGAATGGCCCCATACTTATAAATTTACATAGATGACATTATGACAAATTTAATTTTACTTTTAGGTTCATAGATCATCAATGTTTGTATTTGGTGGTTATACAGGAAACATATTAGCTAATTCAAATTTAACCAATAAAAATGATTTATTTGAATATAAATTTCAAAGTGCCCAATGGGTACAATGGAAATTTACAGGCCAGTGAGTATTATAAAAAAATAATAATATATTAAAATTAGAATCTTAGAAAATATCTATTGATCAGATTTATACACTTAAATTAATTGTTTAATATCAATAAAATAAGTCCTAGTTGTAACAAAACAATCCTAAATGCAAGGTTTGTGGGTTTGTTCCCACTCTGGAAGAATGAATTCTTTTCACAAACAAAGTGCAGTGTAACTGTGTGACTGTAAATACAACTAGCTGTGGGTTCAATCCCCACTTGAAGAAAAGAAATATTTATTTAAATGTATATTTTAATTTTTTCACTCTGATTTCAAGGCAAAACACAACATTGAGTTGTGCCACTCAACATGTAATGCTTCTAGAATTCGGCGGAAAGTAGGGAATGGAATGTCTTAATACTAGGTTTCAGGATCTAAATAATGTGTATGTGTTATAAGGGAACCCGTCCCACGATCTGCTCACGGTGCAGCAGTATATGATGACAAATTGTGGATATTTGCTGGTTACGATGGCAATGCACGCTTGAATGATATGTGGACTATCAATTTAGTGGTAAGTAATTAAATAATTATTGTTATATATAATATGCTTGTTATTTAAGCATTTATTTTTTTTGTGTTGAGAATTCATTTTTCGAGGAAGACTATAAAATGTAAGGCTACATTTTATCACCTTTTACTTATACAATAGGGCACTGTGCTTGGTATAGTAGTAAAAGCACTTAATACAATACAAGCAGTGCTGGTTTTAGATCTACCTGGGCCTTGAGGCAAGATATCTGTGATTGTCTTTTCTTATAATGTAATTCAGTTGTATGAAAAAATAACTAAAACCTATATTATTTATTAAAAAACAGGGGGAAAACCACCAATGGGAGAAGATAGAACAGAAAGGTGAATGCCCCCCCACGTGCTGCAACTTCCCTGTTGCGGTCGCCCGCGGCAAGATGTTCGTGTTCAGTGGTCAGAGCGGCGCTAAGATTACTAATGCGCTGTTCCAGTTCGATTTTGAAACTCACACGTAAGTATTTACTTTGATATTTGATTACAGTATGCCCTGAAGTTAGCTGCAGAAGGTTGAGCAGATTTGATTGTAGGATATTTTTATTTATTTTTGATTATTTTGTTCTCGAGTTAACAATGCAAAGAAGTAGACTTCTGACTTCAACAATTTGTACATAATACAAAATTATACGGCTAAGCGTTTGAGCCATGTTATTATATAAGATTAAATATATAAATTAATTAAACATTTTAGAGAGTATATTTATGCCTTTGTTCCAACACCTACAAAGCGCGGCGTTGTGATCTGTGTTAATATTCTTTGTAGCATAATAAATTGTATTGTAGCACGTATATTTTAGAATATACCTATATAATTAAAATTCATAAAAAGATGAAATACACTGAGGCCCGTCGTCGCGTAGGAGCACAAGCTTGTACTGTACTCCCATGATTCCCACTCGAGGAAATGAAATATTTAATATCTTTATTTCTTCGCTCTGTTTCAGCAACTTTCACTTAGAAGATGTGGTATCTATATGGTATCTGAGATATCTCTACTCGCTCTTCGGAATTATCCTAATGCACCTTATCGTTGAAAACTATATTTTTTCCTATTTCTAAATTACAGATGGAGTCGGGTCTGCACAGAACACCTACTCAGGAGTGCGGGTCCGGCCCCTGCTAGGCGCTACGGCCACGTGATGCTACATCACGCCCGACATCTCTACGTTTTTGGAGGTGCCGCTGACAGTACATTACCATCTGATCTTCATTGCTATGATTTGGATACTCAGATGTGGTAAGCTGAATTTTTTTTATAATTGTGAGGGTTCTGGCTAATATTTTTAGCATAGAAAAAGTCTCTTTCCGGTGGTAAGAATATTTTAATTAATATTTATTGGTTAGGGTGGTATATTGCCGTCTGAACTCCATTGCTATGATTTGGATACACAGATGTGGTACAGACACAGATTGGTACTGGTAAGCTTATGTTTAATTTTTAATAAATATGAGAGATGTCATAATTTTTTTATATGTGCATTTTGTGCAACAATGACGTGTTTGCACTTTTTAAACATTACAGGAGACGTAATCAAAGTTTGTAAATAGTTTTTCGACATAACTTGACATATTTAACTTTTTTCTAAGAAAAGGTGCAATTACATCACCGTTGCACCAAATGAGCGATATGTGAATATTTCGGAAAAGTTTTCATATTATTAAACCGTGGATATGACGGGTTCGATTCCCACTCCGGGATGAAATATTCAATATTTTCATTTCTCCATAAGGTAACAAGGCAAAGCGCTGCGTTGAGTTCCGCGACTCAACAACGGAATGTTTTAAAGCTGCCTGTCCTACTATTTGCGGCATACAGCAGAAAGCTAAAAAGAATATAAACATAAAATCTATCATATTCCAGGTCAGTAGTACACCCAGCTGCGGACTCGCAGATACCGTCTGGTCGTTTGTTCCACGCGGGCGCGGTCATCGGCGACGCTATGTACATATTCGGTGGTACTATAGATAATAACGTCAGGAGTGGGCACTTGTATCGTTTTCAGGTTTGTTTTTTGGTTATATTTTATTCATCAAATATAAATGTAATGTCAATTAGTTTAGCACGTTACATAAAGAAATAAGTATGTAAATTAAAAATAAAAACAAATATTGACACCTCTTATTTACTTCAATAAATCACGTTTCAGTTGTCAAATTACCCACGTTGCACCCTCCACGACGACTTCGGGCGTATCCTCAAGTCGCAGCAGTTCTGTGACGTCACGCTGCTGCTGGGCAGCGAGCAGACGGCCGTGCTGGCGCACCAGGCCATGCTGGCGGCGAGGTCGCAGTACTTGAGGGCTAAGATTAAGTGAGTTTTTTTTTTTGAGGTTTTTTTTAGTGGGTTTATATTTTAAGAAACTCTGCGACTGTTATTTGTGGAAATTTGTATGTTCCATATTTAGTACAACGTGTGGACACTTTCAAAACGCCGACATTTCCGCTCCACAATTGTCGAGTTTTGGGAATATGATAGAAATGAGACTGTAAATGTAGTCTAAGCAAACTATGGAAATGGATATATTTTATAACACCACATACAGAATGGTTGACGAGTTGTGTCCACGCCACGACGCGCAAATTCAATTCAAATATCATTTCATCCTTTCTATAGGGAGGCAAAAGAAGAACTGGCAAAGCATATAGAACGTATAGCATCAGGCGAGGAGGAGCCTACAGCGGAATGTTCGTACAAGTCACGTCCACAGCTCACTGTGAATTTACCTGAAGCAACCCCCGAAGCTTTCCGAATGGTCCTCAATTATATTTATACGGATAGAATCGACCCTACTGAGAAAGGTAAGTTATTATATTATTATTTAATTATGATATATATATAGTATTCAATGCAAATATATATATATATATATATATATATATATATATATATATATATATTTTATATAGATAACTAGCGGCCCGCTCGCGGTTTCACCCGCGTGAACTATGTTATTATTAATTTCTGTCTCCATGACTACGTCCTAGTGACGTCTATGCAAAATTTAAGACTCCTAGCATTAAAGTAACGAAGTTTCATACAAACTTTCGACCCCAAAAACAACCCCTTAGAAATCGAATATTGCAAATTCCCGTCTTAGCGAGCACCTACGTCCTATAAGTAACTCCTAGGCAATTAGATTTATTGAGATTTCTAGCACTTGTAGTTTCTGAGATTTCATGATGAGTGAGTGACTTTTCGATTTTAAATATATAGATTAATCACAATTTCATTAAATCGTCTTTTTAGAAATATTAAGAGGCATTTTCATAGTGTTAACATCAGAGGAGTATAATTAAAAAATAAATCAAATAAAGGGAGGTTGCTAACATGTACTAATTTTGTATACAGATGAAGACCCAGCATCGCCAGCAACAATCCTTCTAGTGATGGAAGTACTGCGACTAGCTCTAAGGTTAAACATTCCACGCCTACGTGGGCTTTGTGCCCGCTACCTCCGCGCCAACCTCTGCTATAGCAACGTGCTGCAAGCGCTCCATGCGGCTCATCACGCTAATTTGACATGTATTAAAGAGTATTGTCTGAGGTGAGATATTCTTTTTTCAGTTAGATATAGTAGGGTTGACAAGTCATTTCTTTTAATTAATTACTTGTGACAGCCTTGAGTTCGAGAGGCGACAGGTTGTGAGTACGATTTCCACTCGAGGAAATGATATATTTAAAATTTTAATATATTCGCTCTGGTATCAAAGCAGAGGGCGGAGTTGAGTTTCGCCACTCAACACACAATGTCTCCAGATTTCGGCGGAAAGGGCGGCGACATGTAATTGCTACATCTAACAGTAAAATATTTTATTAATATAAAATAAAATAAATAAATGAGCTTCACGCTGTATCCCGCACACGGCAGAGTAGGCAGAGGGAACCTAATGTTAAGACATTCCGTTCCCCATTTTCGGTCGAATTCTGGAGACATTGCGTGTTGAGTGGCGGAACACAACGCCGCGCTTTGTATCGACACCAGAGCGCAGAAATATAATAAATTAATTATATATTATTTCGTCATATACAGGTTTGTCGTGAAAGACTACAATTTCACAGCAATAGTTATGTCATCGGAGTTCGAGCAAATGGATCAACGATTGATGGTTGAAGTGATACGTCGTCGACATCAACCGTCAAACAAAATGCCCGCCAACGAACAGGAAGAGGAAGTTATTGGTGTGATATTTGTTTGTTATTTATATACCGTGATAAAGCGTGAAACTATTATTGTATGCATGATTATAATGATAAACAAGTAAAATAAAGAATAAGATTAGTTAGTTTCTTTATTGTTTTTTTTGCCAATATATTATAGACATTAATGACACATTTCAGGTACAACACTGGAACAAGACATGTGCGTGTTCGTGAGTGGTGGCGGTGCCGAGCTCGCCGACGTTAAGCTCCGCGTGGCGGGCGCGGCGCGGCCCGCACACAGATCTATATTGGCAGCTCGAGCGGCGTATTTCGAAGCTATGTTTAGATCTTTCTCGCCGCAGGATAATGTTGTTAATGTATATTCTTTTTTTTCTTTATTTTGTCATCTTCTGTCTTTCCGTCTGTCAGCGTGCTGTATCTTATGAATCGTTATAATTAGATAGTTGAAATTAAAATAGAAATTAGTAATCAATGATGTACTTCTATTACTGCCATAATACATGACTTTTTCCTCTTTTATATATATTATAACGGTATGGACCCCATGATGCACGATCTTTTGCGTCCTCGGTGGTTAGACCATTGGACATGAGAGCCAATGGTCTAACCACCGAGGACGCAAAAGATCGTGCAAAGTGGAGTAGTTTGACTAGGAAGGCAGACCCTGCCAATAACCGGGATTAATGCCAGGAAGAAGGTATGGACCCCATCGTGCGAGAGTTGATTCGCACTTGACCGGTTTATTTTTTCGAGCTTCATGATTTATCCTTAGCGGGGGATTACCTGACGTTAAAAATAAAGTAATTGCCTTATTTGCTGACAGACGTAGTATAAACACTTATTATGAATTATATTAATAGAACGTATAATGTCCTAGATTCAAATCTGTGATACGGTGCCGTCAGAGGAGGCTTTCGACTCTCTCCTTCGTTACATCTACTATGGAGACACTAACATGCCCACTGAGGACTCACTTTATTTATTCCAAGCACCTATTTATTACGGTAAGTATTGTTATTCAAACGGCAAAAAAAAAACTTTTAAATTTAATTAAATATTTTATTAGTGAGACATTTTAGCATCTTACTTGTAAAAATATATTTTTTTTTCCATTAATATCCTTCGATTCTTATCATCGGTTTCATTATTACAGGATCAATAGCTATTGTCATTTATATTACACATGCTGTATCTATATATATAAAATCGAAAGGTCACTCACTCATCACGAAATCTCAGAAACTACATATGCTAGGAATATCAAATTTTGCATAGGAGTTATTTATAGGACGTAGGTGCTCGCTAAGACGGGAATTTGCAATATTCGATTTCTAAGCGGTTGTTTTTAGTCTCGAAAGTTTGTATGAAACTTCGTTTGTATGAGGTCACCAGGACGTAGCCATAGAGACAGAAATTAATAATAACATGGTTCACGCGGGTGAAACCGCGAGCGGGCCGCTAGTTTCATATAAAAATGAACACTATGAATTCTTTAATCAATTGCAGGTCGTCGTCTGAGTTTAAACGCGTCGTTAGGGATTCGATTCCCTCTAGTGAGAATGAATCAGTTTTTTTTACTCTGATAACAAGTCATAGTGCCGTTTAGTTCCGCCACTCAACACGCATTACCTCGAAAATTAAAAAAAAATGTGGAGTTCCTATACACCGAGTTGCCTCCGCCTATCCTATCCCCTGTATCATGCATGTAGCAGTGTAGGCGAAAGTAGCCTAGTATTAAGACACTCCGCCCCCTATTTTATGCAGAATTCTGAAGACATCGACTGTCAGTTGGCGAAACTCAACACAGCGCTGTCACTCGACACCAGAGCGAAGAAATGAAAATACATATTAAATATTTCATTTACTCAACTGAGAATTGAACCAACGTGTTGTTGGTTCAATTCACTTGTACCTCTTTATCACACACACGTAATCATATATATGAACAGGTTTCACGAACAATCGCCTCCAAGTGTTCTGCAAACACAATCTACAAAGTAACGTGTCGCCGGAGAACGTGCTGGCCATTCTGCAGGCGGCCGACCGGATGCGTGCGCAGGATATAAAGGAGTACGCGTTGAAAATGATCGTTCATCATTTTGAATCTGTGAGTTTTTACTTATAAAGGAAACGTATAAAAATTTTGAACGTAGCGAGCGGCGTTTGAACCCTCTTTTAAAACCGTCCAAGCGCTCTGACCAACTAAGCCATACATTCTCATCGAGCTTTAAATAAATATTTCAATTCCTCGAGTTAGGATCGAATCCAAAACCAGTCGCGTTTACAATCACACTTGTGCCTGCTGCACGATTGGCATCAATTATTGATTGACTTAATTTGAGAGATATGTAAACATAAAAAAATATATAAATTTAAATTCCACAGGTCGCCCGCCAAGATGCAATCAAAAACTTGGCTCAACCATTGCTAGTGGATATTATATGGGCATTAGCAGAAGAACCACGTTTCGACACTCCACTGCCGCTCCAACCGAGATCCTTGCCATCTTCATCATCAGCTGACACCCTCACCGATGACCCTGAATATATACGTTATAGATCTGCCAAATAAAATAAATATATATGGGAAAGAAATATAATAAATATAAAGATAATATGTGCTCCTTTAGAAGGGTTACAAATAAATATTTACTTTATTAGGTCCCTAGAAAGTATTTTTCTGGACTAGTGGCCAAGGATTGCATTTTTGAGAAGAATATGATTTAGGAGAAGGTTATTTAGTAAGCGTAATGCTGCCTCACTTCTCCATTATGAATGAATGAATACTTATGATATAAAATGAAATAATCTGTGCTAATATCTGAATAGCATATAAGAAAAATGTGTTGTTTTTATTAATATTTTTTATATATATTCTTTTATTAAAAAAATAAAGTCAAGCAGTATACTGCACATAACAGGGATCTGGGAATCTGGGAACCTACTGTTACAACACTCCGTTTCCATTAAGACACGTCCGTTCCCTATTTTCCGACGAATTCTGGATTGGGTGTCCATCGAGTCCAGAGCTCAAAAATTCAAATATTAAATATTTGATTTCCTCGAATGAAAATCGAACCCACAACATTTTGCGTTTGCATTCTCACGCGTATGCCACTACGACACGACTGGCCTCGATATTAAATATGATTTTACAATTTACTCATCTCCATTTCTCCTTGGATGTTCGCGATTTTCTATAAAAGCGGGTAAAAAGTGCTCATTGTACTTTACATTAATATTTTATTGTAGCGTAGCCATTATATTAATGTAATAAATATTTATTTAAACAATTATGCATTTATAACTATTTTTTGGGACATTGTTTTTATAAAAATAACAGTGGCGTACCTAGGGTATTTGCTGCCCGGTGCGGCTCGGGGGACATGATGCCCCTTTCCTGTTGATGACTTCTTAAAAAAAAAAAAACGAAATCATCGACGTTGAGTTCTAAAAGAACAAAGTGATCGTCAATGTTGACTTCTAAAAAAAAAAACCGTAATCATCAACCTTGACTTCTAAAAAAAACGAAACGATCGTCAATGTTGACTTCTAAAAAAAAAACGAAATCATCGACGTTGAGTTCTAAAAAAACAAAGTGATCGTCGACTTTGATGCCCCTTTTATTTTGATGCCCGGTGCGGCTTAAAGGACTTGATGCCCTTTAAAATGGTATAAAGCTAAAAAAACAAAGAAAAAACACACTAATCGTCGACTTTGATGCCCTTTTCCTGTTGATGCCCGGTGCGACCGCACCGCTCGCACCCCCCTAGCTACGCCACTGAAAAATAACATAGTTATTTGTTGTTTGTATAACTCGGGCACTAATTGTTATTTTGTAAAATATCTATTTGTGTAGAGAATATACTTTGTCTATTTATTGATGTAAGTATTATTTTTATTTCAATAAAAAATGTTTTGTCAATGTAAAATATCATATGACTAATTTATTGGTACTATTTGTATGGTTGATCTCTATTTACAGGAGTTTTTTTTTTTATAGAGAAAGGTTTGGTCGGAAAAAAGCATAGAAATGTAAAAGAAAGAAATGCAGACGTTGCTAACGTCATATACTTTTTATAGTAATTTATGTAGTTGTAGTCTTCTCCAATTTCATCCTGTATCCCGAATATAGCAGGGCAGGTATAAAGAACCGAGTGTTAAGGCTCTCCAATATGCCCCCCCCACCATCCAATTTTGGAAAAATTACGTGTTCTGTAGCGGAACTAGACAACGCGTATCGGAACCAGAAATTCGATTCGCTTAAAACCAGAAATAGAAACAAGTCGAAATCGAACCTATAACTGTCGCTCATACAATCAGCTGTGCTGCTATTTACTATGGTCATAACCAAAAAAATATAAATGTTTATGTTATAGAAATATTTACAATATGCTGTCATAAAAAGTAGAATAATACCGAGGAATAATATTTTTTTGTAACAGTTCTTTTAAATCATTTCTTTTGTTTGAGGAAATTTCTCTTTTTGAAGTATATGCTGGAGCTAAATTGATATCTTTTATAGCTGTCCTTCGATCAGTTGATTTTAATTTCTTTTTTCTTATTTCAGCTTCACTCCAATTATCGTCGAACTTAATTTTGTACTTGTATATAGCGTCATTGTCTTTTTGAAATTCTATTACTTTAACGTCTTTGGTTTTTATTGTGTTTCCATCTACATCTTTGACAATGTTAAGTTCGATATCGTCAGATAGTTTTTTTATATCAATAAAATCATCAAAATTCAGCTCTTCTACATTAAATGGGCTACCTTTCTTTGCAGATCTTATTATCTGTACGTACTGATCTGGTACATAAATGGAGCCAGATTTTTTAGCTTTTTTTATTGTCTTTTCAATTATTGAATAGGCTGTCTCTCTCTCGTTTTGATTATGTCCCCTTATTAAAAATTTGTGTGTAATTTTATTAATTGGTAGGATTTTAACAGCATACAAATATATAGAAAATATTAATCTAAAAACCACAGAAAATATTAGACATTGCATGAAAATACAAAACAGTTTCTTAAGATATAAAACAGACCTGTCTCTTTGTTGCCCTCCACAATTGTAACTAAAGAGGGTGATGTTACAACCAGGGTGGTTATTGGCCACACGTTGCAAATATTTAAATATACAGGAACCAATCTCGACTGGTCCTCTACCTCCCATAGCCTCGTGCCAAAAGTAACAATAGGTTTGTTTGTCCTTTACGTCAGAAACCTAAAAAAAAACATGAAGGTTATCAGATTATTTTGTCAAATAAGAAGCATAGGTAAAGTATATCCATTTTGATGAAATATTTAATATTTTCATTTTTTCGCTCTGGTGTCTGGTGTCAAAGCATAGGACGGCGTTAAGTTCCGCCACTGCTCAACCAATACAAAAAAATATATATACTTATCCATATAATAAGCATTTAGGACATACTGTAAAATTGAAGCAATTCAATTTTGATTTATAATAAAAAGGCGAGGACTCGTCAACTGGCACTGGCATAACTGATTGAAGATCATAAATTGCGACTATTTCGTTGCTATCTGTATTCTTGCATAATTCTATATCATTCGTCTTTTCTATTCGGCTAAGTGCACTCTGTTGGCAATGTTGGATATATTCAATTTTCAAGTTTTTTTTTTCATCATCATCAGCATTTTCATACTCTTCGCAAACGTCACACTGATATTTTTCGGGCACAAAAAAAGAAATGTGTTTGAACTCTGTATTAAACATTTTAAAGTATAAGTCATATGACGCAGCCTCTTTGCCTTCAGATTCTCTTAGTTTTTTATAGTCGCGATGTAGTTCCGCTATTGTTAGGGCACCATCGATGTACTCTTTACCATTGTCAGTTCGAAGATAGTGATTCGAAATCCTATTGATTGAATTAATATGAGTCCAAACAGACTCTTGGATCTCCAAGTTAGTTTCTTTGTGATTGCCATGGCAGCCGCGTTTGTCACTTGGTGCTGTGCCATTGGAATCGTTGCTGGTCTTCGCCTCGATCATGGTACGTAAAGTACGATCAGAAATCCCTAAAGTATTCAACAAAAATAATTTGCATACTCTGTAATTATTTCCGTTAGACGTTAAAGAATAATACGTATTAGGTTTTCTATTCTTTTCTACACCAGTTTTTAAACGACGCTGTGCCAATTCTAGCACAGTGATTGTTGAAATCAGAAAATCACGCTGTCTTTGGAGACATGATAAATCCCAATACATTTTGAAAATATCATATCTTTGTTCCTCGGAAAAGTTTTCTGAACATTTATGTTTGCATTTGCTAGTGCAAGGAGGCTTCATTTCTTTTGCAGCGACGACCTTACCCCTTTGAGAAATGTACTCCTGACCTGAATTCTTTAAGTGAGACCGTATATTCTTCTTCCAAGATGCTGGATTTCTTAATCTTTTCTTTGTTTTCGTATGTAATTCATCACCTCGTGCCATAATATTATTTTCTCTACAAATTACTTTGATTTTTGATGTAAAAGAGTCATTATCGTTATCTGCAAGAATAATAAAAAATATATAAATTGTTGAAGTAGATTCTTTTGATGGTGGTTTAAATGAGATTAAGTAACTTATGTATGTGGTTGGTACTTTTTTACCATCTTTACATCGTTTTTTATCTTCTAAAACATTTGGTTTTTCATATGGAGTTTCTTTGCTTTCCATTATATAATATTTCATAAATTTTCTTACACGGTTATGCGTTATTAATAATATTTTTATCTGAAAGTTGAAAATAGTCTCATAATATACTTCCCTAGTTTGTAGTAGTCATTAATTAAACATTTTAGTCATATTTTTTTTATTAAATGACTTTGTATCCCGCACATAACAGAGTAGCCAGCGGGAACCTGCGAACCTTCGTTCCCATTAAGACACTTCCGTTCCCAACTTTCCGCTGAACTCTGGAGGCATTGGGTGTTGTGTGGGGGACCAGAGGGAGGAAGTGAAAATATTAAAGATTTTATTCCTTCGAGTGAGAATCGAACCTGCCGCGTTTACAGTCGCACACATTGTGCATGACTGGCCTCAATAATATTAATTCTACATACAGTACAGTCAATTAAGTACTTGTCGTCGCCCAGAAGTTCTATTTTCCTAACTTGTCCGTATAGTTCACTCGGTAAGAAAATAATTAAAAGTAGGAAAAAATCCTAAAATTAAATCTGCGCTGCCATCTATAACTACAGCTAACCTTAGGGCAATACTACTTTCATATTTTAGTAAGACAGTGACATAATTTCGTCGATTTATCAAAAAATAATGAAAATTATTTATAGCAATATCGATATATCAACAAAATTTTTAAATCTTATAAAAATTATATATTATATTTGGATTGGGGGTTTCTCCTACGTAATTACTAAATTTTAGCCAACGACCTGTCAAAATATACTACTACAATGACATTTACGAAAACACAAAAAAAAAATAATGTGACATTATTATGTTGAATGTACCTACAGTACAGTTATGTCATTTATTCACCAAAAACTTACCACATATATTTTGGGACAGCAACGTCGCAATTACGGCATTGGTGCTTAAAAACTTATTTAATTAAATGTCAGAAATACCTTTACGTCGATGTTGCTCCAAGACAGAACCACACTTAGCGGGGCGCCCCGCGTAACTGGACATTTAGACGTTGTTGCAACAGAAATGGTGTCATTTCATATAATTATATATTCACAAAATAATCTTTCGGAATATCGCTTATCGTTAACAATCATTTATATGTAAGGAATCAAAATTAACGTATTATTATAATCGTGTAATAAGAAACACATCAAATAATGCAAATATTTATTTTTCACATTACCATTAACCAGTGGCGTAGCGAGGCAAAATACTTTTACAGCCCCCCAGGCGGAAACAATATAATTTCATGTTTGCTTAAATAGTTTTGCGGACTATTTGGCGGCCCTCTATGTGCGGTGGCTGGGGCATGATGACCCAACCTGCCCCCCCAACACACCTACACATTAACAACTAAATAAAATAGAAATAGTGCCATTTCATGCAATTCCATAAAAGTCATTCAGAATATATTGACTTATTGAATTAGGTGCACCAATAAGTATCTTGGAATATTGCAGCAGATGCAGTCGAAGCTTTAAAATAATATTTATTTCTAAAAAGTGCAATTACCTCATTGTTACACCTAACACCATATGAGTATACATTTTTAACTTCTTGAATATATTATATTAATTGTTTAGGTATAAATTTCTATACAATTTGATTCCACTACCCTTTAAAACATTTAGTATATACTTTATTTATTAGCGGTGATGTCTATATAATAATATGGTGGTTATAAATGAAACATCATGTTAAAATTAAGCTTTTTTAATCATATTAACAATATTGAACTAATAAATTATTTTATAACGATATTACTTGTTCCCTTCCTACTCATACTTGTGCTTGATGTCCTTCCATAGTTTCTGAAATATTATAAAATTATATTTCAGTATATATTTATAAAGGAAGTGATGATGTATATTACTTATTTAACGGGAAAATGAAAAATATAGTAATTCTTTCTTAACTAAATTCTATTTAACATCAAGGTTTATATTAAAAAAGAGGTTATGAACTAGTGCAAAATGGTAATTCTTGGAAAATAATAACATTGAAATTACGAGAGCTTTTATATGGGAGGAATGAAAAGTGAATTTATCCATTGATCAACTATTAAAATATACAAAATAAAAATTACATAACAAATACTTACACCCTTATTTATATTCTCAAAAATGGAAACTGAAATTAGCTCGAAAGATCTCTCGAAGAAGAATGTTCCTCCTGCTACCGCAATGGCAAATGTGGAGGTTCTTTTGAAGACGTTGCGATTCAGCGTTGACCACAGCGACATTTTTAGAATTTTCGTATTTATCGAGTCGAACAGATTTTCACCAACCAGCTGTCAATGGTAAAATCGAAAATGACATTTAACCTTACGTCGTGTTAGTGTTGCCAGTGTAAATAATCGTTTATTATTTGATTTTTATTTTAATTCAAAATGCAAAATTACTGTTTATTTTAAATAATACTTAGAAAAGAACATATTCGTATTTATTTTTACAAATAAAACAATAAAATATTAAATATTTTTACGACCACACGGTTGTGCTCCTGTGCCAGATTTGCCTCTAATTAATTTGATTTATATGTTTATAGGCTAGACACATCTGTCGAAGGACCGATGGCCGCTGAAGCAGACGAGTCCTTGAGTGGAGACCGCGGATCGGCAAGCGTAGCGTAGGGCGCCCTCCAGCTCGTTGAACCGACGACCTAAACGTTGCTGCCTTCGACTGGATGTTGAAGGCGGAGGATCGGGAGCTTTGACACACGCTTGGAGAGGCCTAAGTTCAGCAGTGGACACGAATAGATTTATAATTCATAAAGTTGTTTCGTTTCGTTAATACTTCTCTTTCTTTACATTAATCTTATGCTCAAATTTCACCTACAAGGATATTTAAAGAATATGAATAAATAGGAAAAATAAAAAGTCTAATCATAACATTAATTTAATTTTCGTACAGAAGAAGCATATATTATGTTTTTTGACGAAAATATTAATAAGATATTTTAACATTTAACAGCGATCGTGTGCATTTTATTGCTATACAATAATTACTCTTCGTTTTTAACTATAATTCACAATATAACATTTATATTTAAGTTAAACTATTATCATCTACTTCGGATATCTCCACTATCCGTAAACTTTGGGATGTTCGAGAGGTTTATCACAATTCTTGTATCCTTTGCATGTAAGCAGTTCCGTTAACGTCAGTTTGTACCAATGTTTAATAGAGGGCAGCACTTGGTCTATAATATTTGTTAGTTCGTATTCGTCGTCGTTGATGTCGTACATTTCTACGAAACCCTGAAAAGATAATATTTTTGAATTTAAAACAATTAGCAATTTTCACTGTATTGCAACAAGGCAAGGCAGAGAGAAACAAATTTCTATTGAGATTCTGTTCTCCTCTTTCCGAATTCTGACTATTCTTTAATAATTGCACGTTTTTTAAGATATAAATTAAATAAGTTATCCTTTAATTTTAGAAAATAAGCAGTTGTAATTGTTATAAAATATATATAAAATGTCTAACAATGCTTTTAGTCAACTAAAACATACATCCAAACAAAAAAAAGTCACGTATTTAACTTCAATTATCCATATAAAAAATCTTTACATAAATTTTTTTTACATAAAATATAAATAGAACTTCACCTCTGTATCTGCAAAAATACAATATTTCATGTTAATCCGTTCGGAGAGATGCCTCAAGCAGGCGTAAGTGTTGTTCCTTGCGTCTTGACATTTGCAATCATATTGTGGATAGCATTGCTGTAAGTTATATTAATATTTTTATTGTGAATTTAATGTCGTTTATCCCAATCAAGCCATTACCATTTCACATAAGTCAAATATGAAAGGCAGAGGGAAGCAGAGGGAACCTAGTGTTAAGACACTCTGTTCCCCCCGATAGCATTGCGTGTTGTGTGGCGGCAATCAACGCTGCGCCTATGTTTATAACAAAAATATTACAGGGAAAGAATATTTTACTACTTACAGCCAAATTATCACTATCATACTTCCAAGGACACCTTAGATCCACTGACCCATCTCTCGCCTCTCCGTAATACTCAATAAGCATATTTCTTTCCATTTCTTTTTCCCCATTTAATTGTATGGCACGACCGTCCATAGTCAATGGCGGCGTTAAACCAGCTAACGACATTATAGTTGGAGCTAAATCTATGTTGAGTATTGGCTGTTGGTCTGTTACGTTCTTTGGTACGTTGGGACCGCGTATGAGAAGTGGTACTTTAATGTCGCTTTCGTATGGTTGCCTTTTGTCGTATACTTGAGAGAATTGTCCTGAAAATTAAACATATTACATATTTATAAAAAAATTGAAAGAGTAAAGAGAATTGAGTTAACTTTCGGGAACACAGTGTCGATAATACTGGAAGGAAGCCAAGTAGACGTCGATGACAGTGGACGAGGCGAAAGAGGTATGAAGAGACGTCATTAGGATTCTGTTCCCTCTGGGAAAAACATGTTATGTATCCAATTCAGATATTCAAATTTCTATATCATCATTTATAAATGATTTTAACATCAATGAAAACATGTGTAGGTATGTATATAAGTGTTATATGGCTAATGGAGGAGGTGACATTAGAAACATAACTGAAGCGGCGTGTCTAAATACTAGGTTCTCAGGTTCCCAAGTTCTCTCTGTCTACTCTGCTATCTATATATATAAAAGGACTTGTCCTCACTGACTGAGGTAAGACGCACGCACAGCCGTAACCGCTGTGCGTAGAAACATGAAATTTGGACAGATGTTTACTTTCGTAATCTGGACATCCATTAAGAAGGGATTTTGAAAAATTTTAACCCTAAAGGGGTGAAATAGGGGTTCAAAGTTTGTATGGAAAAAAATTTAAATCTACACAGATTTTAATAAAATTTGAAATTTAGATTTTTAAAAGTATTTAATTGAACACGTGTTTCATGGTTTTCTAGAATTCACCCCCTAAGGATGCAAATAAGGGGTTGAAAGTTTGTATGGAAAAATCTTTAAATCGCCACCGATTTTTATAAAATTTTAAATTTACGAGTCTTAAAAATATTTCATTAAATACATGTTTCATGGGTTATTAGAATTCACCCCCTAAATACGCAAGTGAAGCTGCGCGCGTCCGCTAGTATGTGAATATACAGGGTGGAATTGTCAGCACCACTTTAAATGAAACCACAGTTTTAAACTACTCTACAAAAGCCTAATATAATTCGGAAAAAAAAATTCCCAAAAATAAAAAAAGTTATTTTTTCAAACAAAATAAATAATAAAATTATCGTTTTAAAATAAAACTCCATTTGTAAAGTATAACATAAACACGCACACACTTACCTGTCAAAGCGGCAATCTCGCATACGTATGTGTGCGTCACACGAAATACAGGTATGGATAAAAATCGTGAAATGAAAAAAAAAATCCTACGTCCAAACTGTTGAGGTACCTTGATTAATTTCTTAGGTGTGTGTTTGAAATATATTACCCTATATGCAGTTTCAAAAAAAGAAGCGGTACCTCTTCCACCCTGTATACAAAGACGGATTCTGTGGTATGAAATTTGAACTCAATCAACTTACTAAATTACTCCTATACCTCCTCCAATCACACCTTCACTTACCAATATGATATCCATTATCCGACGTATAAATAACATATGTATTTTTTAACAAAGAATTAGAGTCCAGAGCCTCCACAACATCAGCGACCATTTCGTCCACCGCCAGGAGACTCTCCCAACGAGAACGATACACTCTGTCCAACTCCGGTATCATGGTTTCCGGTAGTGGTGCTGGTGGCATCGTCATGAGCCAATGCTTATCCTGAAACGTTTAAATAAATATATATTGCTATTGTTTTTAATGATATTTTCTGAGGCTGTAGTGGCATAGGTAGCTGGGACTGTGAATGTAACGGTTGCACGTTCGATTCCCACTGTTTAATAAGTTTTTTTAGTCAGCTTCACGCTATATGCCGCACATAGAAGGTAGGCAGAGGAATCTAGTGTTAAGACGCGTTTACACCAAACATGTGCTAAAAAATGTCCTAATATTAGTAAAATGTTAAAATATTAATATCAGAAATGAATCAGAAATATTTTTATTTCAACCTGTGAAATAAATATATGGGCGTTATCGCACGAGAATGGGTAATAAATAGAAACAATGCAGGCGACAACTAGTTTTAAATAATAAGTTGGTACTTAGTTGAATATTTATAAGATAAGAAAAGGTGACGCCACATGTACCTAATATTTTTTTTTATCGTATGGAAACCCTTTTACGGGTACGCCGACAGAGTGGGGACTCGAGAGGATCATTAACGTATCTAGAGATACTTTCTGGGGTGGGGCTGGACTTTAAGTTTGAACAGATGTGTTTGTATAAATGTTGTTATTTTTTAATTTTACGGGGCAAGTTTTTATAAGTAAAATTTCTGAGATGGACACCAGATTATTCTGGGATAGGCACGGCCTACTCGGCCCTCCTACGCCTATGGAGCGGATGTAGGTACCTAATACTTATAGTAAGGTAAAAATATACTTACCGTAACAGCAATATTAAAATTGGGGTGTTTTTCAATAGTTGTATTGCTATACGCTCCCTGATGTCGTGGGGCGGGGGTAAACGGCTGGTGTGGCGCGGGAGGTGCGAGCACGATTAAAAATGGCTGCGATTCAGTTTGATTTTCTATATAATTGAGGCTGAGATCACGCTGAAAATTTTAGTATGTTTTAGAATAATATTCTTCATTTAGTTATTTATTTGTCAGCTTCACGCTGTATCCCGCATGTAGTAGGGTAGGCAGAGGGAGCCTGGCGTTAAGAGACTCCGCTCCCCACTTTCCGCCGAAATATGGAGGCATTGGTTGAGTCAACGCCGCACTTTGCCTTGAAACTAGAGCGAAAAAATGAAAATATTTCATTTCGAGCGGAATCAAACCCACAACCTACCACGTTTAGTCACACGTTTGTGTTTGATTTTTTTATAGGTATATTTAAATATAAATTAAATTCTTTATTTATAACTAAAACGTTTAAAATTTATAAATGTATTATACTAACTATGATGTCAGTTAGGTAGAGATCTGTGGAGTGTGTAGGAACGCCATTGTTCGATATTGTATAATTGTAATATACCGAATTTCCGACCAATCCGTGCCATTCGGTCCATCCTTCTGGTATTTGTTCCGGTCCACCCGATGCGTGAACACCGTACTAAAAATATATTCCATTTGAATATAAAATTATTAATTAATTTTATATTGGAATAATCAGAATAAAACTAATAAAAAATATTTTTATTTTAATTATGTGGTGATTAAGATTCGGTGATAATTTCACCAATTTAAAAAGTCCAAACTACAGATTAAAATAATTCTTCAATAATTTACAACATTTCAAATTGAGAACGGAAACTGAGGTGTTAATGTGGAAAAGCCGGCAACAACTCTTCGACCATTCTGTATTATCTTATATTTTTTTAAAATCAAATAAATTACCTGATTCAAATATTTTCCAGCGTAAAAAGTATTATATCCGGAATCTTTCAAGGCGGAGGCAAACGTACGCGATTCCAGTTTCCTCCAGACTCGACCGTAACAACCACCATTCAAACTATTATTCCAGGTCATGTGGTTGTGAATATGAAGACCAGTCAGGAAGCTGGCGCGACTCGGACAGCATATGGGAGATGTTACGAACTTTACAATGAACAAGATCTTATATAATATCAGTATAAGTACCTAATATTTATGTAATAAGAGTAGGTATAAATGAGACGGCTGTGAGTTCGATTCCCACTCGGGAAATTATTTTTTTAAATATTTCCATTTCCTTGCTTTCAAGACCAAGCAATGTCTCGAAATTTCAGCGTCTTAAGCTAAAAATAATTTACTGTTAAATTAAATAAACATATACTGTGTTATCTTAATCGCATTTAGTGCTTCTCGTTAATCATTGAAACATAATTTTTAAATAATAATTAAGTACATGTTCAAATTTGAAATAAAAGAAAGCGGTCAAGTTTTGTTTGTTACTAAAAGTATTGATATTTGAGACAATTGAATGTGCCATATTTATTTTTATAGATATTTTTTTATTACATAATTTCCTGCAAACGCAGGTAGGGGGAGCGGGTGGCAGGGAAGACACTTACTTCGTTCATCACTTCATTCGTCATTTACTTTTCAAGGGTTAATTTTTATCAAATTTAAATTGTGATGGTAACACCACATCCGTACAATAACCAAGTGTGCCAAGTAACCAAGGGGGTCCGTGCCCACCCCAGAAATTTTACTAACAAAAGATTTGCCCCGAAAAATTAATAAAAAAACAACGTTTAGATGAACATATTTGTTCAGACAGACAATGAAATCAAAAATATAAATATTTTCTACGGGTACCTAATACATAAACATCGCGTACGGTACGTACTTTTGACATTTTACAGAAAGTACCTTTTATAACAATTGGCTTTATCTTCTTATCATATTAAAGTTACAATTAGTTGTTTTCAATTATAAAATAAATAAGATTTCGTGCTGAAAATTTTTTTTGTTAAAACTTACGGAATTCTTAAAAGTTGTCCCTTCATTGCCAATGAAGCGTTGTACGTTCTTCATAGGGTTCTGAAAATTAAATAAAACAACTTCATTCCACTAATCTATTTATTATTTGTGTCACTACATTTATTTCACTGTATCACTAACCATTCCACCCAAAACAACATCTTGATCGTCGGTTAAAATCACGACGAAATTCGGCTTCGTATCTTGACATAGAGATGCTTGCATAAAGTATAACATAACCATAAAATAACTTAACATTTTGTCTATTTATTACTTATATATTGTATTTAATTATTTATATAGGTATTTCTATATTATTGAGGAACTGCGGGCATAATTTCAAGACCTGCGCACTCGCTCGCGATAACGACACCGACTGCGAAAAATCCGACGCTCTTTACTACTGACCTGAAAGATAATGCTCGATCAATAAACTTTAAAAAATAAACATTTTGCAGCCTACTACAAACAAACTTAAAGATATCTGCTAATAATATAATAATGTTATAGAAATGTATATAAATAAAAACAATAAATATCAAGTGATATATTTGTTAATTATTATAATTATTAATTCATGAAAGTACTGTAATCGCGACAAGTTGTGGTTTCCATTTACAGTGGAGGAAATAAAATATTTATGGTAAGAAAGAAATTTTGTTATGCAATAAGAGAATGCATATATCATTAGATTGAATCAATTAATTAAATTGGCCAACTGACATAGCCTTGAAAAATGTTGCCATAGTATTAATAATGTCATATTAATAGCTTTCATAAAATAAACAATTGCTTTAAAAATGTATATCATTGAAAAACTAAAAAGTAATAATTGGTTGTAAAAAAAAATACATAATACAATACAATAGTATTTATATTATTTTATTAATTTAGCTTAAAATGCTGATGCACTTTTAATTTATATAGGAAACAGAAGTTCATAAACAATTAGAAGTGTCAATTATGATTTTATAATAAACAATCTTAGATACTTTTAGATTAGTGCTCAACTGGCACACTCAAAGTGCCATAAATAAAGAACTGAACTAGATTCTTTTCTAAATATTTCAAGTATCTTATTAGAAGATCTTATAGCATTTAAAAAAAAACACTGATATTCCTAATAGTAAATTATATTGTGTGTACTTAGTAAATAACAGAAAACAAAGTTATCACATCAGAAAACACAAATAATGGAAATCTATTTTTTTGGCTTGGTTAATGATACTTATAAAATGTTATTGCAAAGGTGTTCTAAAGTTATTTAAACAAATTTTCTTATCAATTTTGTACACATCAATTGTAAAATCTAAATAGTTTACCTGCGCTTTAAAGGCATTATGAAGAAAATGTTCTAGAGCACATTTCAAAGAAATTAAACTTAATACTTTTAAATTTTTTTGATTTTTTTTTAATATTATTTTTATGCAGTTTGGAAGAATGTAAGAATAGAATGTTTTTATATTGGCACTTTAGAATAAAGTAGGCTGCAGGTTATATCTTCATCAGGTAACAAATATAACTTCATTTACATAAACTTTTTAAATCACTATATAATGGTACCATTATAATAATGTCACATTTAAAGCACAATGATGAAAACTATGCATCATACATAATTCCCATAAAATAGCTCATCTCTTCCGTGGGCACAAGAAAATTTGTTTTCGATAGTTCATAAGAATCACACAATTCAGAACTGTTCACACCAACAGAATAACATATACAACATTCATAAAAAACTTAAGCAACTAATATGTATGCCACTTGCAGGGGTGTAAAACATGCACCAATTTATGTGAAAGATATATAGATATTTATAATATATAACTAGTGTGTTTTTAATTAATAATTATACAACAGAGAAAAACAATTATGACAAACGACTAATTGGTAATTTCATCTAACAGTAGTGCACGAAACTGGCAGTTTCATGGAGAAAATGTCTTTATTCTCATTAGTGAGCCATATTATTAGTCAATACAAAAGTAATAATAAGTTTAGCTTATTAAGGCGTATTGGTAGGTTACGTAAGTACGATAACAGTTCTCTATTATAATATTCTCCTTTATAAAAAGACTAACAGCCAGCCATCAGCATGATTTTTAGGTTACGCACTTACCATTTAAATGGATCGTCATAAAAATCTTTAATGAATCCAGTGAATCCTTTTTTGCCCATTATATGAATCAATATATACTAAGAAAATTAACTATATAATTTGCAATTTCTAACAAATGATTTAAAAAATCATAAGATTCCAGAGCGAACTAACATTGACAGTAAATCACTTTAGATTTTTGACTTTGACATTTAACTGACATGACAAAGATGAGAAAATCTATAGTACATCTATATTGTTTATGAAAAACTATGTTTATAAAGTTCCTTGATGAGAAAACTTGGCAACCAGTGTCGCCTGGCGCAAAAAAAATTCAATAAGCTATAAAAACAGAGCTGGTATGCCTTAGATTACTTTTGCTATAACCATTTACCCATTTAGTCTTTTTCTATAATATTATTACTAAAGGCATACACATATTTATTTACTTGACAAGCCTTATTCTTATCAAAAAACTTTGAAAAAAATGTGCCCTGATATATTATTGTATAAATATAAATCACATACATTTTGATTAAATGTATAATATGTATAATATAAATAAATCATTTATCTGTAATTTGTATCCTTTCTAAATGAATTGCTTGACTGTGTGAAATGATCAATACATGGCAAAGGAGCAAAATACACCATGTTGCTTTGTTTTAAGGTGTACTATGCCTTAACCTTTTATAAAGTTTTCCATCTCCTTCTTACACATATAAAAATAGTGAAAAAGCATCATATGAAATAAAGAAACAAACGTATTCTATATATAACTAACTACTATAGATATACAAGGCTATATTAGTCATCGCTATTCGTTTGCGTTTCCCCGAACCGGCGAAAAGTATGTTTATATTTCATCAAAAGCGATATTACAATAATTTATCAAGAAAATAAAAACAAATGTGGTGCTAGACACTTTCAACTTTAATTCTCTTAAATATTTAAATGAAATCGGTAAGTGTTTCGATTAAGTTTACGTGTAATCGTATAATCTTAATAACTGCAGGTACTTTTGTATTGGGCGGATGGCTAAATATATCTAACTTTGAGAGGTGATATCATCTTTAATATGATGTTTCTAAGAATTAATAAAATTTGTATATCTATATTATTATTATAGAATAAGTTTAATATGGTGCAACATGTAAGATAGGACTTCATTACAAAGGTATGTGATAAAATAATTAACAGTTCATTACATAGTTCACTTTTAAAATATATTTCCATTATTTTTATTGGCAAGGTGTCATATGCATTTTGATTTTAAAAATGCGTTATATAACAAAATAAAATGATATTCCTAGAATAGTTTTAAGTTCAGAAGTACCTAATTACAGATTAGTTATCAGTACTCAAGAACCAGTACTATAATTATACTTATTAAGTACTTAAGTATGTTAAAATTGCAAACCTATATGAGCAAGTATGATTTAATTTTATATATTTGCTCAAAATTAATTACTATCTTCAGCTACACGCCGTACCTCCTTAGGCTCTTGCCTACAAGCATAGGGTTAAGACACTCCGCTCTTCATTTTCGCCAAATTCTGAAGGCATTGCTTGTTCAGTAACGGAACTAAACGCCGCCCTTTTTCTCGAGATCACAGGGAAAAAATTAAAATATTAAATATTTCATTTCCTCCATTGGGAATCGAACCCACAACTTGTGGCTTTTAGAGTCACACCCTTATGCTCATGCACCACGACTGGCCTATATAAATAAATAAAATAGACTAAGCAATATTTTATATCATCCATCCATCAGCCTTTTAAGGTCCACTGCTGGACATAGGCCTGCCCCAATGCTCGCTACTCCGTCCGGTCCTTTGAATCCAGCGGGTTCCCGCTGTCTTCTTCAGGTCGTCGGTCCGCCTGGTTAGAGGGCGGTACTCCTTTTGCCGAGACGTGGTCGCCATTCGAGGACCTTTCTTCCCCTTCTTCATATTTTATATATCTACAAAAAACTACCTAGGTTAAGACGCTGCGTTCTCTGTTTTCCGCCCAATTCTGGAGGCATTGCGTGTTTACTGGCGGGACTTAACTCCACGCTTCGCCTCAACACCAGAGCGAAGAAATGAACATACAAACTTCAAACTAAAATAAATATTTTATTTCCTCGAGTAGGGAACGAACCCACAACCACAACCACAATACACAAGTGTATGACAGTAAACGCGACTGGTTTTGGGACTTTCAATTAATATTACTTTATTGTTTCTCTAAAAATAATTTTGTTTTGATTTCTTCAGATTGCAAACATGGCGCCGCTCGTAATAGAAGGAACTACGTTGGGACAAAAACATCGAAGCTTCAATAAAATTGTCAATGAAGCTATAAAGGACAATAGTCATCAAGAAATTGCAGATGTCGACTATGAAGAATCTGATTTGGATAATCTTTTTAAAATAGATATAGCTAGTAATAATAGAAACGTCGAGTACATTTTGAACATATTGAAAAGTACAGACATGCTTTATATATCTCGAGCAATTAAACAATCTACATGGCTAATAATCGATCCGCAGTACGCGCACGTCATCAACCCCAATTATCTCCATAATGAACTCTTCCCAGAAATGACTTCAAAAGCCATAAAAAAACTCTTATTGCACATTAGATTGAATCTTAAAGATGAAAAACGCGTAGAAGAATTCTTTAACTACTACAAAGAAGAAGATTTACAGTCTTCTTTCAAATGGCTACCTTTTTGTTCATCAGAATTTATTGAAAGTGTTATTAAACAACATGCTGATGATGTACCAAAACGGTTATTAGTACGTTTGTGTGAAAAATCTATAACATTCCTGGATGTATATTTCCAAAATTCAAAAAGCTATTACAAAGATGATGTTTTGTCGTCCACGATGTTTCTGTTAAGAAACAATGCCGAAAAATATTTAAATATCGTAGAAGCAAATCTTAGCAGAAATAACCATTGGTTTAGACCTAAATTTACTAAACTAATTATGATAAAATGTAGTGAAAGAATATTTAAAAATTTTGAATTATATGCAAAATCTCTTCACATACCCACTTTCGCCAAATTCATCAAAAAGGAAGACGTAAAAAATTTCATTTTAAAACACATGAAAAATCTGAAACTGAAATATTTATTTACGTGTGATAGAATAAAACCATTTTTGAATCGATTGCCTTGCGAAAAAAGATTTGAAGTGGTTAAAGACATATTTATAGATAAAAAATATTCAGAATCTTCTCAGAGCGACGCCAGAGATGACGAAAGCGTATGCGAAGACGAAGTCGTAGCATATTGTAGTTCAGCAATCAGAAAACCAAAGGAAACCGTGTATTCTTGGTATAAGTATGCTCAATTTAGTGTTGCTTTCGAATATCTGAAGAAAATGATTAAGAAAGAATCTAATTCATCCGAAAGATTAGGCATGCTTAAAGTGCTGCTCTCATGCACAAAAAATAATATGCAAGATATACAAACACTACTAAAATTTTATAGAGAGAACCATATTAATGAACCATTCAAATTCAAAATACAATTTGTAAATCTTGTTATCAGTAAGACCAAGACGCACGAATTCGGCAAAGTCACTTGGGGCTACCTGAATGACCTGTTCGTGAGTATGGATGTGTATACGGAGTCAGAGAATGTCGAAGTTATTCAATCCTGCGTAAAGTCTATAATTTTGCATAGTGTCATTGAAAATGAAAGTATTCCTGAAATCATACAAAAGAAGTTTATATTCGAGACTTGTAAGAAATATCAGAAATTCATCTCAAAGGAAGATACTGATAAAGTTTTTTCTTATTTATTAAAATATTTGACTTCCAAAATTGAACATGACATAAAAGAATATAAACAGTTCACTAATACCATTGATATATTAGAAAATATTTTACGTCTTTTGTTAGATTGGAATCGAGAACTTCAAGATTTTCCACAAATACTACAAAAACTGAAAGATACGATTGTCATAAAAAAAAAGAATTCATGGGATTATGATATATCGAAATGTTACAATATCAAGAAATCTTGGAAGAAACTTTTATTTACAGAATCAGTTTTGCTAAATCCTAGTCAAGAAACGTGTATCAATGTACTTAAACATGGTCCAGAATTATTAGAAATTTATAAAACTGAAGTCGAACTAATATGTCTTAGTAAGAATCTACAAGTAGATCAGTTTCTCAAGAAACTTCGAATTTATTGGCCATCGCTGGCGACGTATTACAAAGGTGTATT
>HE671447.1:329714-354022 GCA_000313835.2 Heliconius melpomene melpomene | reverse complement strand
AAATTTTATAAAAATTGGTGATGATTTAAAAAAAAACCTATACAAACTTTCAACCCCTTATTTGCACCCTTAGGGGGTGAATTCTAGAAAACGATGAAACACGTATTCAATGAAATACTTTTAAAAATCTAAATTTCAAATTTATAAAAATCAGTGCCGATTTAAATTTTTTTCCATACAAACTTTGAACCCCTATTTCACCCCTTTAGGATTAAAATTTTTCAAAATCCCTTCTTAGTGGATGTCCAGATTACGAAAGTAAACATCTGTTCAAATTTCACATTTCTACCATAAGGGATTACGGCTGTGCGTGCGTCTTACCTCAGTCAGTGAGGACAAGTCCTTTTATATATATAGATTAGACTCTCGCGATGTCGTTTACTTAAACTTATTTTAAACTGTTAAATAATACTGAAATGAACTGTTAAATAAAACTGAGTTAATAATACTGTATGTTAAATAATACTTATATTTTTTTTATATAAAAAGTAGCCTATATCCTTTCTTATACCTCTAAGAATATGTGTACAAAGTTATATGATAATCGGTTGAGTAGTTTTGGCATGAAAGCGTAACAAACACACTTACATTCACTTTTATAATATTAGTATGGATATATTTTATGAGACTAATGAACTCATTTTCATTTCTTTGTTCTTGTTCTCCAAAAGAACAAAGCAGTCTGTAAAATAAGATTATTTTATCTTAAATTAAAAATAAACTCTTTGTGTAGCTTAACGCTGTATCTCGCACATAACATGGTAGACAGAGGGAAATGTTAAGACACTACGTTTCCCATTTTCCGCCGAATTCTGGTGGCATTGCGTGTTAAGCGTAACTCAACGCCGCGCTACGCCTTGACAACAGAGCGAAGAAATGAAAATATTCAACGTTTCGCGTTTACAGTCAGGCTTGTGCCCCTGCGTCACGCAGACGGCTGGCCTTGGACTTATTCTTGTAAAGTTATAATTGTTTTCAATCACTTAATATATTGGCAATTTAATAATAATGAATTTTCGTTTGCATGAAAAAATTAAATATGTTTCTAGGTTTATTTTATACTAAAATATCAGTTAAATCTTTCGATACAATGCGAATTTAAATATTTTTTTTATTTAAAACTAGCGGACGCGCGCATCTTCGCTTACGTATTTAGGGGTGAATTCTAATAAACCATGAAACATGTGTTCAATTAAATACTTTTAAGAGTGAATTTCAAATTTTATGAGAATCGGTGCCGATTTAAAAATTTTTCCATCTTTAGACTGAATGCTTTTTTAAAATATAGGTAATTCTACTTTTTTATAAAACGTTTTCTTAAGTTTGTAATAACAGTTTAAAAAATGTAAAAAAATATCTATTTCTATTACTCTTATCTACATAAGCGTAGACTGATAACCTTGTTTAAAAGATATCAAAATATTTATTTACTAACCTAATCTAACGAAAGGGAAAGCGGTGGGAAAGACCCGAGTTAAGTAAATTGTGTATTAATTAAGTAATAAAAATGGTATGTGCTCCGCACGTAGCAGATTCGGCAGAGGGAACCTGGGAACCTAGTAACCCAGACACTTTCGTCTCCCGTCTTCCGCCTGATTTTGGAAGCCTTGCGTATTAAATGGCGGAACGTAGAGCCGCGCTTTGCCTCAACACCAGAGTCAAGGAAATGAAAATATTCTTGGAATGGGAATCGAACTCGGAACCTTTCGCGTTTACAGTTTTCCTTGCACCACGAAAAGCTTCAATGCTAGTTTTGACCGACATGCTAGTTTTAAAAAAATATTTGAGCTTATATACTCAAAACTACAAAGTAAAAAAAAAACGGACAGACAGATGGACAAAGGAATGATCTTATAAGTGTTCCTTTTCTCCTTAAAAAGTACGGAACCCTAAAAGTAAAGTAGGTGCAATACATATCGCTGTACGTAGAGAGTTAATTTCTTCAAACGTCACTTTCTGTCTATAATAAGTGGCCACTTTCATGGCAACAATATTTACATAGCATATATTCCTTTCTATTTAGTTACTTATTATGTTATACGATAATTAATTTTAAAGGATTGTTTAGCCAATGTGTCAATTTTATTAAGTTAATTTTAAATAATCATGAAATTTACCTAAGGCGCAGTGGACAGTTTCAGGCTGTGAAGGCGATGGTTGTAGATTCGACTCCCAACTCGGGGGAATGAAATATTTTTATATACTCGCACTGGTAATAAATCAAAGAACGGCTCGAAAAGTGTGCATATAGTGGTGGAAGGAGTGTTTTAACACTAGGTTCCGTTTAGAAGCTAATAAATAAAAGTCTAGCTATCCATTAAATAAAGTGAAACCTCCTATTTCATATACAATTTCTAAATATTTATATATATGTATATATGCATTATATATTAGGTAGGTACCTTATTATTATTCAAGGATAACTTAGTTAAACTGATAATGAAGTTGTGATTGCATATTTGCCCTAGTAACTACAATGTTTGTGTAATATCTTTTTTTATAGGTTCGATTCCCACCTACGGGGTAAGAAATATTTAATATCTATATCATTTCTTCGTACTGGTAACGAGGCAAAGCGCTGCGATGTGTTCCGCCACTCAACACGCAGTGTCTCGAGAATTCGGTGGAAAATGATGAATGGAAATGTCTTAATGGGGAATGGAATGTCTTAATACTAGGTTCCCTTTGTTTTCACTGCTATAAGCGTGAAACTACAAAAAACTACGTGTGAAATTGTTGTACTTTCACCAATTTTTTCATCGTGATTAGATAATCCTTCGTAAATCGTCTATGTTTTACATAAAACTTGTTTTATCTATACACGCCTAGTTAATTTTAAAATTAAAAAATATATATAAATATTTTCATAATTAACTTAAGATATTTGTAAATATTAATTGATGTTTAATTATAATTAGTAATAGTTAGGCATGGACGTTATCGTTTTTTTTCGATAACGGTTATGTAACCGATATATGGTTTTCATAACGATATCAAAAACGGTTTTCAGATATCGATATTGATAATACAGTTTACAAACGTTAAATCATTTTTAACGATATAAAATGAAGGCAAATTGACATTAAACGCTGGTTGCGTTTTTTAAAAGTATTATGAATATAAAGTAAATCACCAAGTATACAGAGAGATGAGAGACTTTACGCGACATTTTTAAGAAAAAAATTATGTCTATATACACTAATATATTTAAGCTATACACTAACACTAATTAACTTTAAACTATATAGAAATTGTTGTTAAAAAAAGTATATACACACACTGAAATGCACAATTTTTAAGGAAACCTCGTCCGCAATACGCATCGCAAAGGACTAAATACAATACTAAACTATTTCTAAAATATTAAAAATTTGAAAATAAATTTCAAATAAGCATTTGTCAATTAAAAACAAACGTTTAGAATTTAAAAGTCGAATCCACTCAAGTGTGAAAATAATATGAATATTTTAACCAAATATCAACCTTATTCCCATTAAATAGAAGTTCTTTTTTGTAACGTAAAGTAATAATATCTTATAGATGCAAGTTATCGGATATTCGCTTCATTTCTTTTACACTCGTGAGAAACATATAGTTAGAAAGAGAGGTAGTTACTTAGTTCGTGTTATGCGAAGTTTTCGTTTTTACGTTTTCGTTGCGATAGTTGCTGTGTGTGATTTTAAGTTTTAATACGCATCTGATAGCTTTGATAAGTTTCTATGATAACGGTTTTTTAGAAACAGATATCGATATGGTATGGTTTCGGCATCGTATCGGTTACAAGTTACGTTTTGTTATATCGAACTCATCCCTAGTAATAGTTAATAGATGACACGCGACGTCGCCCAGACGCCGTTACCGCTACCAGTGATTGGCCTCCAACGAGAGTGAAATGAGGAGGTTTGAGAGAGAGAGAGCTGTTTTTTGAAAGTGAAATTGGTCCTCGCGTGATGTCACAGTTCACTCGTTTAAGTGCTAGCGCAAACTTGTTTCGTCTTTTTATTTAAATATTTACACGTAATATTTGTGTAATTTTATAGTTTTATGACTTCCTTGTTTTGAGGGGTATAGTGTGATCATTTAGTTGTGGTCTCTTCTTTTTTTTTGCAATACATTGGTAAGTCTAGAATTAATCTTAACCAAGACATTACACGTATAGTTTTGGATTGTCTCAAAATAATATTCAGGTTCAGATATTTTAATTTAAGATTCCATATAATGTTTCTATTTACTACTAACTTTGGAGTATTCTTAAATGTTATAAGTTATAACATTAGTTTTTTATAATATCACGTCTTATCCCGCATATAGCACTGTCTACCGGAGCAAGGGAACCTAGTGTTAGGTCACTCCGTTCCCCATTTTCTGCTAAATTATGGAGGCACTGCGTGTCGTGTGGCGGAACTTAACGTCACGCTTCATTTCTTCTTTTCTTCGCTCTGATGTCGTGACACTAGTCGTTCGTTTTTTACCTCTGCGTTTTTTACTATATACAATGAGTTTTAATTATTAATATTATTTAGTAAATATATTATCTAAAATGAGTATAGTTATTTAAGGTTTTAAAAAAAAAACAGCCTCACGCTGTATCCCGCACACAGCAGGGTAGGCAAAGGGAACCTAGTGTTAAAACACTGCGTTCCCCTCTTCCTGCCGAATTCTGGAGGAATTACGGAAGGGGAAAATTAATTATTTATATTTAATAAAAAAAAAAATAATATTGGGGGATGTTAAAGTATTATTTTAGAAATAATATAATTATTTATATTAAAATAGTATTGATATGGAAATTTGAAATAATTTTGAAAATAAATTAATTAAAAAGTCAATTTAAATTATTGTATCTTGTATATCAGAGTTTATTAAAAAATATTTATTAATTAAAAAGTCTCGACTTTAAAAGAGTTAATTAATTTAAAAAAAATATGTTACTGTCGTGTTTAAAGTTCAAAAAAGCATATTAATTTTAAGTCGTTACTATTAGAATAAAGACAATTATTAATTATTATTAATGTTAATAATAATAAACAAATAAAAACGAAAGCATGTATTATTTAAATAGTTTAATATATAAATAGCACAGTATAGTAAATGCACTTAGCACTCAATTATTTGTTTTAGTAACTAAGTAATAGTTGCATGAATTTTCTTCTTTATAATTTATATTGAAATTTGTGTGATCTACATATTTTAATAGAAAATAAAAGATATATTTGTATTTAAATATTATTTGTATATTTATTGAGATATATTATTATAATATTTATTGTTTTCTCAGCTCGCCCGTCTCGGGTACTACAAGCTGGCGGCGGCTTCTGTAGTGCAAGTGGAGACAGAACAGCGTACTCGCAACGGGGTTCACCATTCACAGCCAAAGGAAATCAAGTTAGTATATAAATTATAATTATAGTGGTAATTGAAAAGAGAGATTTTCGTCTTTTTTTTTTGCTAAATATTAGTTATGCCTCATTTGTTTGGCTAATTGTATTTTCACATGGCATTAAGACGATGACAACGTTTTTAACATCGTTGTTAACTTGATATATTATGTATGAGAACACGCGATTGATGTAGTTTTACGTGTTAATAGGGGAAAATATATTTTTAAATATTAGCGGGATTATTTTGGTTTGTGTAAATTATTTAGGGTTGAAAATATAGTGTATACCCTATTCAGGTAGCCATGAGATAAAACGTAAACAAATAAAAAAAAAGTTATTTTATAGGTATACTCTACAACATAATATCTGTAAGACTTATATATAACCTTTTAAGTCTTATTGGAAATCAATTATCATGAATTATTTACATTATTTTCTTAACTTTTAATAATTGTTTATTAAATAGTTGACATGTTGAAATCGCGGTGGTAGAAAAGGACGAAGGAAGTGATGAGTTCTCAATGGTTGTTCACACAATTCATATTAAAAAAATATATTTAACATTTACAAATGTAACATTTTATTTATAAAATATAATTCAGGTAATCTTATATTGAAAATTATAATTTTTGGCTCTCCCCAACCAACCTCAAAGAAAATATTTATTGATATTTGCAATATTTATGCCACCACATTTTTGGCATGTCACCCGTTTACGATCTGTTAAGAAATATATATCATATGAACATTATATTAATCAGCACTGCAACTCGCATTGATTGCCAAAGCCCAGGCGACATTGTGTTTTGAAATATGTTTTTGTTAAATAACATTGTCTCTACAATGTAAAATTTCATAATAATTGCTTATTGAGGTCAGTCGTGGCGTAAAGCCACAAGTTAGACTGGTGGTAGGTTCGAACCCCACACGAAAACTGGTGCCTTAGCTGCTCTGTATTGCTTGTAGACAAATGTTGGAAAGCCAGAAGACAGCTACTGTTTAGAGTTTATAACATCACTATAAAGGATTTATTTTAATTATTTTATTTATAACTTAGTATATTTTGACTGTGCCCTTACAAAAGAAGGGAGACCTTTCGATGGGAGGCCCTTTTTAAAAGGAACTCGTTAATTTAGTTGGTTATCAAATAGAGCGTTGACCCAAAGGGGGAACGACCACGCTTGACTAAATAGTATTCACAACTAGAACTAATGAAATGAAATGGGTATATGAAGCATATACACAAATACATTAAGATTATATTGAACATATGTATTTAGGATTTAAATATCTTCTAGTAAAATAAAGATTGTAATAATGATGCAAAAAATCAACGTCATCACCAGCAGGATCCCAGGTTCTCCACAGTAGGTACAAAAATTATAAAAAATATAGCGTTGTGCTAATTTGGCTTAACCGGGATAAAATGGCTACATGACAAAGAAAAATAATAAAAATACTACTAACTACTAATATCTTCGTTTCAATAGACATTTATTATTTTATTATTAAATAGTTGTTTTTTTTTTCCAGAACTAAAATAATTCCAATGGATCCAGACAGTCTTGTTCTTTGGCGAAAGCCTTTTACAACTCTTGAATATTTTTTTCGAGAACTCCTAATATTAACTTCCACAGGACTTAAAAGGTACGTTTACATTTAACGCCTCATATTAATAAGTATATATATAGATTTTTCTATATATATAGATTTTTAATCAATTTTAAAATTAATTTCTTTTGTTTTAGGTTGTTAGCATATAAGGCACTGGCGTTAGCACTACTTTCCGTTGTCTCCGCTACGGGTGTTTTATATTTTATTAACGGCCCACACCAAGCATATGTACAGGTATGTTTAGTTATAATATTATTATAATTATCTGTAATATAAAGAAGTAAAGTCATAGTATGGCATGGTTAAGACAACATGTGTACAAATATGATATGGATTCGAGTCCCTTTTGGGCCAATTATATTCAAAGTTATAAAAAACAAATCAGCTTCAAGCTGTATTCCGTACATAGCAGGCAGAGAGAACCTAGTGTTAAGACACTCCGTTCCCCATTTTGAGCCGAGAGAAAGCCGTGCTTTGCCTCGATTCCAGAGCTAATAGATGTAAATATAAATATGGTAAGCGATAATATATTTAAAAGTTGTTTTTATTAGAAAAATATAATAAAATGTTTCTTTCGCACTCGTATAAGTATAATTAAATGTAAACTGTAAAGAACTATGTACAATCGATGTTCAAAAATATAACAGAAATACTTTTTATAATGATTTCTAAGCAATTTGTTACATAAAAATGACAAAAACATTTGTTGGCAACATTCCCGCGTTCTTATTAAAACACTTTCTCTATTAGAGAGGCCGTGGAGTTGAACTTTGAGAGTTATTTGTTTTTTTTTATTTTTTATGCTTTACCATAAATCATGGACAGTGACATTCCAATTTCTATTTAATCTGTGAAATTATTTATAAATGTTTTTCATATATCTATTTTTGTCACAAATAAACCTTCATAAATAAATTTACTTCTAACCAAATATTTGTAATCATCCTTTAGTCTTTGCTGCCGCGCTTTGCCTCGTTACCAGAGCGAGGAAAAGAATATTAAATATTTATTCGTCAGAGCGCGAATCGAACTCACAATCGTCGCATTTGCAATCGATGACCTAACATACTTTTATAAACATATTGCCATTTTAAATAAGTATTATACTAATATTCCAGGATGTAGTATTAACCCTGGCATGGTGGGGCTGGTGGGTCATGCTGGGTGTCTGCAGTTCAGTGGGCCTCGGCACTGGGCTACATACATTCCTATTGTACTTGGGACCGCATATAGCGCGCGTTACGTTAGCCGCGTACGAATGTGGTGGTTTGAACTTCCCATCTCCACCTTATCCTACTGAGTAAGTATTTTTTTTTATTTTTTATTTTTCAGCTTCAGCTGTATTCTCCATGTTACAGGCTGGGCAGCCTAGTGTTAAAACTCTCCGGAGACACATTCTGGAGCTATTGCCGCGCTTTGTCCCGATATCAGATCGAAGAATTGAAAATATTTAAATATCTCATTTCCTCGAGTGCGAATCGAACCCACAACGTGTCGTGTTTACTGCCACACACATGTGCTCATGTGCCACGACTGGACTCTATTTTTTTTATAGGAATCTAAAATTCAGTTTTATTGTTTGTGACTTTGTTATAGATAGATAAATAAAAATGTATTATTGTATTCTTATGTCTCTACATATTATAGCGTATAGTACATTAAGTATACTGTTTGGAATATATAATAGTATAATTATGACAATGTATGAAACACAAGTATGATATAAGGAAAAATATTGTAGTTATTTTGAAGGTAACATTTTTAATAGTTTTATTAATATCCTTGTCATGATTATATAATCTGCTATTTATCTGTTTATTAATTATATATTTACATACAATAATGCGTATAGAAAAATATATATTACACAGTACATTTTATTTTTTTTGCCATTTTAGAATGTCTAGAGATTTTTTTTTTATTTACAAAACTAAGAGTTCATAAAATATGTACATATATTACAAACCTAACTAATGGTTCTCCTTGACCTGATAATGTTCATTTCATTGTATGATTTTTAAAATATTGTTGTTTTTAACAAATGGATTAAATATAAATAGTTTATGTTTCTTACTTAAAGTATATAAGAATTTTCATATTACTTTATAAAGATATAGAAATTAACCTATTCCTCTCAAGAGGTTAACAATCTTTATTAATGTGTACAAGACAACAAAAACTTTATTTTATGTTATATTTTTTTTTTCAGTATCATCTGTCCAGCAGAAGTTGATCCAAAATACGCGGTGTCAATATGGAACATAATGGCAAAAGTGCGTATAGAGTCCATGATGTGGGGCATGGGGACTGCTTTGGGGGAACTGCCCCCATACTTCATGGCGAGGGCGGCGCGCCTCTCCGGAGGAGAGGTGGCAGAGTTGAGTGAGAAAGATGATTCTAGAACTGGCAGGTATGTGGTGTTCATATGGAATTTAATAGCTTTAGGTTCTTGTACGTTTTGGTTTCAAGATGAATCTTGATGAATGATGATGAATGAATGATGATGAATATATATTTTGTGTTAAATAATAAGTAATATTAGATTTGTTTTTAGTTCATAAGAAAATATAAAGTTAATAGAAAAATGAATTATTAATAAGTTTTTATATTTACTAACCAAATAAGAAATAAAATCCATATCAAAAAAATACCCAAAAAGTACTTTCAATATAATATTTATAAAGAAAATTATATATTAAAATAATATAATTTCAGGGCAAAAGTGATGGTCCAAAAGCTAGTACAAAAAGTAGGGTTTATGGGTATATTAGCCTGTGCCTCCATACCCAACCCCTTGTTCGATTTAGCCGGACTTACTTGTGGACACTTCCTAGTACCATTCTGGACTTTCTTCGGAGCTACACTCTTGGGCAAGGCTGTGATTAAAATGCATATACAGAAAATGTTTGTAATTGTAGCGTTTAATGAGAAGTTAGTTGGGTAAGTGTACTTTCTTACATTTATACTTCTATACTATAATTAAAATGCAGGACAGTTTGTTTAGTTGAACGCACTAATCTTAGGAACTGCTGGTTTGTATTGAAAAAATATTTTTTTAATTGATGTTAATCGCAATATGGAATTGTACTCTTCCTTGAGTGGGCGCTTTGAAGTAGAATGTCATGGCAACATACACAACTCTTAGTTATTTCCATTTTAATATGCAGACAAAACCGTAGGTAGAAGCTGGTGTATAAGTAACATATAAAATATAGTTATTGTGATGATGTGATGTCATAGATTAAGGATAATCGTTTCTGACTTTACTAATATATTCAATAATTATTTTTCATTATTTATTTATATTTAGATATTATTTAAAACTAGACTTATTTCATTATGTAGATACATTTTCTATATTTATATAATATGTACATAAGAGAGTAGTTATTTTTTTAACTTGCCAACTTAACTATAATATTGACTCTAAATATTTATATTAAACATATTAAAAAAAAACTAACAATTATTTTTTACAGGCAATCACTCTCATGGGTTGGCAAAATACCCTATATAGGACCACAATTAGAGAAACCATTGCTAGAGTTCCTCGAGAACCAAAAGGCATATTTGCATAAAAATGTACCAACAGAGAGTAAAAGATCAATTTTATCGATTTTACTAGAAAAATTCATTTTAGTCATGGTATTATATTTCGTAGTGTCCATAGTGAATGCGTTAGCGCAGAATTACAGCAAACGGATGGTCAAAAAGAAGGGCAAGAAGAAGGATTAGGATTTGTATACGCTGGACTGCTGGCGGTCTAGGTAAGACTTAAATTCTACTCCTGCTAGTATTGATAATTTTTGTGGATGTTGGTTCTACTTTCAAGCCAAAACTACTGAACTGATTAGGATGAAACCTTTCAGTAATATAGCATGTGCATCAAAAATAACATTTTATGTAAAGATTATGTTTAATTTTGGATATAATGTAACAATAAGCTGGGTGAAGCTGCGTTTGAGTCGCTATTACTTTGTATATTAGGCTTTTTTGCATATTACACAATGCAATAAATGTCACGCAAAAAAAGTCTGTATCCTGCATGTTGCAGGGGAGGGCGGGGGGAGTCTACTGTTAATACACTCTGCTCCCTACTTTCTACCTAGTTCTGGAGGCATTGCTTATAGAGTGGCGGATTTCAACGCCGCCTTTTACCTCGACACCACAGCTAAGAAATGTAAATATTACATATTTCATTCCCCTGAGTCCGAATCGAATCCACAATCTGTTGCGTTTATAACCACACTCTTCTGCCTCTGTGCCACGCCTAGTCTCATTTTGTAATGTTTTAATTAATACTATTTTTTTCTATCAACAGCGCGGTTATCTGACCCGCCGTGTCCGCTATAGAGGCGTATCACACGAACAGTTGTGAAAGTTAAACGTTTACTCTACGGACGTTACGTGCGTGTGGGAATGCCTTAACTTAATTCATCATTATTTATTAGTTTTTAAGGCGGATTTTATTTGGGAGTTTTATTGAATAATGAAGTGTGTTATTTAATTTTTTATTTTTCTAAATCGTTTTTTTACTCCGATAAGTAAGAACGGGACGGGGACGGGGAAGAACTTAGTGTTCAGCCACTCTGTTTTTCATGGACTGCCCAATATTTGAGATATTACTTGTTGAGTTGCAGAGCTCAGCTTTGTCTCTTACTTAGTAAGAATTGAACTCGCAACTGTTTAAGTTTTATTTACATAGTTTATTAATTTGTTTTTATTTAAAATTATTTTGTTGTTTATTTTTTTCTTCTTTCTATTTTATTTACATAATATATTATAGTGTGAGAATTGGATAGTGCACTTCATTTTTCAATGTGTAATTGGAATTCAAAATAAAGTTTTTGTTTACCTAATTCTGGTTCTATAAGGAAATTACAATAGATAAGGGACATTGGTTATTCATTCACTGAACGTGATTTAAATATTAAATATTATTTTATATTTTACTTTTATTTAAAATTAATTTTCTCCTTAACACAGTAATCTAAAAGGATGTTAAAATAATTAAAAACTTTTTTTCTATAATTCGAAGATAATTTTAGGGTTCAAGGCAACTTTTTCATTAAAATATAGTAAACAAAAACAATATTTAATATAGAATTGAACTGATTTTCAATGTTTATTATTACATCGTAGTTACCATACCGGGTATTGTCTCGTGTAAGTTATGCCTTACATAAGTAGATAATTGCTTATTAAAATAATAATAATAATTTTCAAATTTTCTTCTCTAATTATATTTAAAATCAGGGTTTAACATAAAATCATATATAAATCACATCAATCCCTCGATACGTCCTAAAGTAATTTTGTGCTAAATTATATGTCGAAATTGAAACATTAAAATTCATATAGAAATAAGTATATAAGTAAATTAAAATTATGTTTTTTTTTGTAAATACTTAAATGACACGCTATAAAGTAAAGAAAAAATTAAAATATGTTTAATATTGTTAAATATATTTATTATATTTTTTAATTACAATGTTTTGTGATATTTAAGTAATGCATGATCCTCATTGAAACTGACAAGTAATCCTTAATCCCTATAAATATATTTTTTTAAACATTACTCTTGGACAGTTCATGGGGTTTTTAAAGCTGTGCTTTGGTTTTGTGTGCGTGTCACTGAAAGTAGAGTAAAAAAATCTTTTTTAAATAAGATTTATTATTAGAAATAAAAAAAAATCAAATTTAAGAAATCTATCAATTTTTCTACACTAGACATTGCATAGTTCCATTTTATCATTAAGATCAGTGTTGTGTTTATGATTTTGTTTCTTTTATTGAATGCACATACGTTTTTCTTAATAGCGATAGTGCCCACATAAAAATTAAAAAATAAAAATTTAAAAAGTATATGACATTGCTATCGGTATAGTCCGTCAAAATTATTTTTGATATTCGTGTTAAATTGCGCAGAATAAATATGCGGAGAAAACGTTCGATCAATGTTACCATCCTGTTATGTTGTTTTACATATTGTTTATATGACTCTATCATATGATATTATATTCATATTTCATAGTAATGAACTAACAGCGTTAAACTCGCGTGCTTCTCATATGCAATAGCGAGAGTAAACCAAACTAAAAATGTGCCGCACTTAACCTCAGAGGTCACGTCTACACTATTACATGAACACTCACACAAATGCAAAGCTGAGCTTAGACCTCACGGACTAATAAATTACGTTTTTTTTTCATGGTGTATCCCGCATATTATAGTAGGGTAGACAGATAACCTAGTAAGAGACTTCAGTTCTCCACTTACCATTTCCAATTTTCGAGACATTGTATGTTGAGAAAGATTTTTTATAGACAAACTAACTCGACAATATCATTTGTAATGTCAGCTTCATTTGTATGAACATTTTTAAACATAAATTTATTGTGTCTTATATATTATTATAATAATGTTTTAAATTTATTTCAATTTAAATTAAATATATATTTTAGTCAAATATATGTAAGTAGTAGTTTATAAATATTACCAGCTATCGCACGACGAGTTTTATATCTTGCCCCCCCTAATTGTATAATACATTTTATTGTAGTGTACTAGAGTAGATGTTTAACTTTTAAAGCTCAAATGTGTATTTAAATTAATTTCAATTTATTAAGCAATGGTGCTTATATTTTACTTTTCATTTATTTTAGTTAGCTAAAATATTTATATATTTTTTTTATGTCTTATAATTTCTAAATGTTACCATAATAGCACTTAACCCTTAAATGCATAAAGTAGTAAAACTGCAACATACTATTCAAACGACCATAAAATTATTAGTATGAGTTCAATGCATGCTGTTGCAGGATTATTACTATCATGGTGATATATTTAATCGAGTGGCAACACACTTTTTTTCTTCACGACTGTCAAAACTATTTTTTTTATTATTTTTCCCTAAATCAGCATATTCATGGCTCCAAAATATATTTTTTCTCGGTCTAAAAATAACATGCATAAAATCATCCATTTAAGGGTTAAAATCAACAATTATGCATAGCATTATGCTTAATAATCTGATGCCTCTATATATTTCTAAAACCTTAAAAGTACTTCCCAGTACCAATTCTGTATATATGTGTCTATTTTATTATTATCTTTTATCAATTTTAGTCTTGAGAATTTCAATTTACATCTGAAATGTTTTCACGAAACAAACTTCAAATTTCTATAATATTAGCACTTTCTCATACTAACTACATAATCAAACACTCTTTACTGATTTCTTAGCGATTTCTCTATAACATAATGTGTTTTATATATTATAGTCAATGTTAGAATGTGGACTTTAACAACCATTTTCATAATATATATAATAATTCTTAGACATTTGTAGAATGTGCCAAACTTTAATTGGTTGACAACACTCAAAAACAATAAGAAAACACTTATATTTCCGACTGCACTTATTTCTTGGCAATATGTTTTTTTTTTTTAACTATAAATATTTTTTTAAAATAATAATAGTTGATCACATTTTGAGGGATATTATTTAGTTTAAAGAGTTCATATTTTATTATATTATACTATATTCAAGAAAGACATTTTTGTATTTAGATATAAATTAATATGTGTGTAGCTAATTGAAGTCCAGTATTAAATATTATGTACATTTTTATATTAAATTGTCATTAAGATTTTTTTGTTGGGTATCTCTACATTCAATTCGTTGATTCATAAAAGGTGGAAACTCCCTTTTGAAGGATATTTAGCAGGGATGTTATGGAGCTCTGTAACTGTAACCTATAGAGGTTTTATATATAAAAGTTTCAGGTAATTTTGGTTAATGATTTTGCCTGGCCGAAACCACATACTTTATGTTTTTAGAAAAATATAAATGACAAATATCAAAAATTACTTGGAACTACTTGATAATCCAAAATAGTGTTATAATTTTGTAACCCTATATAAAATTCTATTATGTCCCTGATATTTAGCTCCATGGCAGAGGTACAAATGTTGGCATTCCTTAATATGAATTATTTTTTAAGTATAAATGTACTGGCAAAATGTATTTATTACTAGTTATCACATAAAAAAATGATATTTTTCTTATATATGTAATTTTTGTTTTTCGACTTAATTATATGATTGTACAGCATTAGTGAATAATCATTGTAATAATAAGATTGTCTTCTGTGTTTGATACATTCCATATAAGTGCATAGTCAGTGAAATGTGTCTTTGGAATGTTTTAACTTCTTCATATTTTTACTATATATCAATTATTTATAAATAGTTCTATTTAAGGTCAGATGAGAAGTTTTGAGAAATTACACTTAATTATTTATTTAAAAGACAATGTTGACTAGGATCCCCAAAAATTTATTACTTATGCTTAGAGAGAAATACCCTCAAATATATTATTAATTAATAGATAAAATATAATAGTGGTTTTGCTATTCACATCATTTTTAAATTTATTTCATATATTAAATATTATATGTAAATTGCAAAACATTTGTTTCTATTCTAGTATCATTAAAGTTTAGCTTAAAGTAAGTTCAGTCCTGTGGAGTGGTACATTTAGTACAAAATCAGCTGTAAGATTATAATTGTTTCACTAGTTTGACGTTTTATAATCTGAAAGCAATAATAAAGAGTGGTTACAAATATATTTAAAGGTGTTTTATTTCATTATGATATATTGTTGCCAACCCTGCAATATGCGGGATAAAAAATGACAAAAATTCTCGTTATAGTAAGAAGACAAATCGATGCATTCCGCTGTTTCTTACATTAGTCTAATTTTGTCTTAACATTATAGACTGAGATCCGGCCGTTGAATCCTGCATATACGAGTTTTCTTAATTAAACCTATATTAATTAATAATACATGATTAGCAGAACAGATTACACCTGGGTTGCCTGGAAGAATCCTGCCGCAATCACCTTTAATTACATTTTTTCGTAACTCGTTTTTGGAGAAAATTGCACCAATACGTTTTTTATATGAATCGCACATCATTTGAAAGATAATCGCATAAGGAATTGGAAAATTAAGGGTTGTCAGCTCTAAGTCTGCCGCAAGTCTAGGGTTGCCTGGTTTAAACATGTCACTAAATGTTAATAATTTGCACTCATGTGTTTTTTTAATGAATTATATATCAAATTAAAGCTTATTTTTTTCTGAACACTATAAAACAGGGTTGCCTGGAAAATTCCTGCCGCAAACAGGGGTTGCCAGCGTTTGAAATATTTTATTCCGGTTCCGTTTGACTATGAGAATAGACGATGAAATGCGCGGTCTGCCTTATGTTTTAAAGTAAAATATTATATAATAGAAGGTCAATCTTAAAATCAATGTTTATTCTAATTGTTCACCTGTTAAATTATGATTTTAATCATATTAAGTACACGCAGAAAACTATTTAAAGATGAAATCATTCTTATTTTTCAAGTAAAATAATAATCCATAATATTGAGTCTTCGCAAAATTTATTTTATAAATAATAATATTTAGTTAAATAACCCTTTTAAAACACATATGTGGCACATAACAACAAAATGAGTTTTCATCCAACCGACGACATTTAATTTTTTTTATTCAATAATGGGTACGTCACTACAAATATATAAGTTTAAAAAAAAAAGGTTATTGACGCGCTTAGCCTGGTCATACAGGATTTAATGAAAATGGTAACACTATTCACGAAAAGTCATAACTCAAAATCCAATTCAAATTCCCAACTGTCAACGTCATATTTAAAACGTCAAAAGTCAAAACATATGAAAGCTTCCTTTGCGCTGTAGAAATAGAAAAAAATAATATACTTCAACTGTTTTCTTGTTATTACAATGTTACGTAGTATAACGTCGATTATAATACAAACGCGAAATGCACAACAATTGGTGAAACCTTTAGTAAATATAAAATGGACGAAACCTGAATATGTGCCTGCGTATAAATCGGAGAGATCTGGTGACTTAGAGGGCTTACCTAAAATACCTGTTGACGCTATGCCTCTAGAATATAACTTAAGCGAGGAAATAAAAGAGTAAGTTATTCTATAGTGTTTTTTTTTTTGCATGAATATTTTTTTTAGGTTATAAAGTAATACAAAGAAACTGCTTTGATAAAAATATAATTGGTTTAAATTTTTTTCTAGTGCACCAGAGTCTGTAAAAAGGATTTTTTCAGTAGAACATCTAGGAAAGAGAGAATATAATACCCTTGTAAAACAAGAATTAATGGACAGAGTGAGGAGACATCAATATGACAGCAATACAGCTGAAACAAGGAGTGAGTTACAATTTTTTTTATTTACAGTAATGAAACTTTTAATAATAATAATAAGTAGTTCAATATTTTAAATCTATAAATGCATTTGTAATGTCCATATTGAAATAAATGTATGTTTTTCTTATAAATTTTATAAGTTTTATTTTTTGTAATAATATGAATATACTTTTATAATTATATATGTTGCCTATGTATTAGTAATAATGAAACAACAAACACTGTGGTAAGTATGCATACATGCTACAGTTGTCAAATAACTTTAAAGTGCACCCATTTATTTCCCCTTTATTATGTTTTAGCCGGTATTTTACCTACCAAATCATAATAAATATAATAAGGAGAGAAAATGGACAAGATTTGACACATTTGACTTTTTTTCTTAACAATTAGACATATTTCTGGTCTCACAAATATGTTAAATTGGGATTAGGGAATATATAACATTGTCTCTCTTTAGGAAATGCATTAAAACTCAATAATTATACAGTAGAGTTTAAAAATCTAATCTGTATTTTTAAATTGTTTCAGTTGCAAGAATAACTGCACAAATTCGCTGTCTTCAGGATACTATGGAAAATCACCCTAGAAATGTAAAAGCAAAGGTACTTATAAAATTTCTTAAAGTATATAGTGATTTTGTTTAGCTCCAATGTTTCAATGCTATTGTGGCACAGTATCTTAGCTCTTCTAAAAAAACAAATTATTTTATGACCTGAAATAAATCCTTCATGTCTATCCAAAAAGACATAAAAAGATAAATAAATCATAAAAATACAGTTATATTTAAAAAAAGAATTTTACATCATATTATTATGTAAAATTCTTTTTTTAAATATAACTATTATGTAACTTCTATATAACATGCATAACTCAATTTAACAAAAAACTCTCAAAAGTATCAAATCTTGGTTAGTTTAGCTTTTTTGATATAATTAGAATATTGATGCTATGCTATGCAGATAATTGTGATTAAGAAATATGATATAATACAAATCTTTCTGTTGTCAAAATTAGATGTTGCAAGAAAGGAATATAGTGTTAAATAACTTTTCTAGACATTGTCATGTTGAATAGCAGAACCCAACACTTATCAGAGCTGAGCTTCAGTACAAATTGAAACTACTGGCACATACAGTCAGACATTCTGTGTTGTGCGTGTGTGCAATTTCTTGATTATTACTTTTATTGTTTCATTCTCTCTTTTTTCTTTCTACTTAAGAAATACTCTATAACGACATAAATTTCGCAGTTCCTTTAGTGTCGTTACATGGAATTTATGCTATATTTCGATTATATATATATATCTCTTTATTTACAGCAAATTGTTCAAGAATTAATAGACAAAAGGAAAAAGCTATTAAAGTTTTTGAGGCAGTATGATTATAAGAAGTTTGAATGGCTTCTAGAGAGACTCAATATAGAATACAAAGCACATCCTGAGTAAGTAAAAACAAAAAAGGGAGAGCATACCACACTGAGTGGTGAAATTCAATGTTGTACTTTGTTTTGTGGAGTGAGAACTAAATTATAGGATCCGTGGTGTTCACACTCGGGCACTGTCCTGCGACGGCCTTGACTGTTATATTTATTTTTTAGTTTCAAACTGTATATCGCACTGGGCAGGGTATGCAGAGGGAACGTAGTGTTCCAATCAATATACTTCCTTTCCCCACTTCCCAACCAATTCTCGAGGCATTGAGAGTTGAGTGGCGTAACTCAACGCTGCGCTTTGCCTTGGTACCAGGGCGAAATAATAATTCATTCACCTGAGTGGAAGTCGAATATACAGAAGTCGCATGTTCCGTCGCACAACTTGTGCTCCTGTGCCGTGATGGCCTCAAATGTAACATATAATCTCCTCTATTACATCATAAATAATCTAAAACTTTTTGAATATTATAGATCCTTTCACAAACTGTCACGCAAAGAATCTCTACGCAAGTTGACCGAGATGCATTGTGAAGATATGCGTCAAAAGAAACTAACCGACTACAGGAATCTACTGGAAAGTCAGCAGGGACCCTTTCTGAGGCAAAAGATTGACGCTTTAAAATTCATTAGGAGTGAACAAATTGAATTAAAATTGCAAATAACAGTTACTGAACAAGATATAAAAACAGTTGAGGAACAATATGATGAGTGGAAAGTAAAGGATGACTTAAAAGAGGAAGCTAAGAAAAGGAAGAAAGACCTACTTTTAGATTAATATTTTATTATATATTTACTAGCATAGACAAATAAAAGGCAGAACTGTACAATTTTTTTCATTTATTTTAAAATTACTCTTGAGGCCATCCATACAAAAATATACTAGTACATAATACATGAAATTTTTACATACTATTTTTTATTTCAAAAATTTCATGATTCTTTTGAATTATTTAATTAATATCTTTATTTGGAGCATAGTATTGTAAAAGTATATAATAAAATAGATTTTTATTAACTTATATTATAAAATTAAAGAATTTGGCAAGAATATTAAAGGCACCTGCTCGATAAAAGGAAGCACTTAGTTCTACATTGACTTATATAGATTATTGAGAATACAGTATAAAAATCGTTAAATAAACACATTTTAATTATTAATTAAACAAATAATATATAAGATTCATTGCTTTGCAATTTCTTCTTATTTTACATATCTGTATTTTAAAGATGGCCCCTTGATAGTACCAAAATAATATATCAGTCAATTTGGACGGACAATTCACATAAACGCTTTTTCAGATCGAAACCTTAAAGGATTAAACATAACTTAAAACTAATATAGGGAAGGCTTACAATAAATTGTACATTTAAGCACATGTGGCTTTAAATCAGGGACATAATTGAAAATAAAAATCTATCTCAATATAGAAGTTACAGACTATTTTAGATATGTGAGTCTAAATGAGAGTTATTGTCTTAATAGGATTTTAGGTTTTGTCTGGCCGAGCCGATAGATCAAAAAATTTAAAAAATCAAAAAATTTAAAAAAATTTTTGAAAGAAAATCACAAAAATCTAGTATAAATATAACCGACATTAACGGAAAATTCAAAATAATTCATCATTATATCGCATTATCTGTTAAAAAGTTTCAGCTTTAAATAACTGGAACTGAAACATTAAATATGTAACATCTCCACTTCAAATAATGTCACAAATGCTTAATTTTCTTTTTAGAATAAACATTAGTTTATTTTAAGCATAATATTCGAGTAAAGTTATTTAAAATGTTTAATGTACAAACAACCTTACAATGAAATAAACATATTACGACTAATGATATTATGGCAAAATCTAAAAAGCAACTTAAGATTAACTAACTTAATTGACAAATTAACTTGAATTTTAAATTTGAAATTTAAAGCTATAATTTTAAATTTCAAATTTAATACATAACTGTTATTATTTAATTATATATATTTTTAGACAACTTTGAGAAGTCCCAAATTTCATCAATTGGTTAAACATAAGTTATATAAAGTAAAGTTTTTTTGTTGATAACATTTTATTTACTTTAAAAACCTTTTAATATGTATTTTGTTGTATAAAATACAATACAAAGATATATAATCACCTTAACATTCTTAATATCCTTATAAATTTAGATCAATTTACATATTCAATTGTCAATTATTATATTTTCTTTTTTAATTAAATGATCTTCGGTTTATATTGTGCTACAAAATAACACAAGCATAGCGTTTTTTTGTGATAAAATACATCAATGAAAGGAATGGCCTAATTTATGGATATATTTTTATAACAGCCTTAAAAGGGCATTGACACGAAAGTATATGAACCCAGATCTTTTAAATTTAGGCCTGTGAGCCCACACCTACAACCATTATTTTTACAATTCCTGATTTTCTTGGAAATTTATGATGATGTTTGTTCCACTTTCAAAAAAAACTTAAATAGATTTAGATGAAACAAAATAAGCAATACAATATAGACCATTTATGTAAAGTTTTTGTATAATTTAACTATAATAATTCTAAGCGGATGAAGCCGCTCGTGGGTCGTCAGAAATAAGTTACAATGTAATATTCAAAATTATAGTTAGAAGAAGAACAATTTTCCAAGACAATTGAATAAAAAAAGTAGATTCATTAGGAGTATATCATAGGTCTATAGGGAAGTAGTATGCGGTGCACGCGCATAAGCCGTGGGAATGAACCCGGACCTTCTCGACTTAGGCGCGTGAGCCCACAGCCAGCCCTCCACTGTTTGTTGCGTGAGGTCCGCGTAAACCCACTCTCCGCGTTTCACTGATAAATCGTCTGGTGCTTGTGCCTGGAAGGAATATTTTATATATTATTATTATTTTATTCATATTTTATTCCGCATATAGCAGGGCAGGCAGATGAAGTCTCCCCGCCCAATCTTTGTTCATATTGTATAGATAGTGTTGGAACTCAACGTCGCGCTTACAAGAGCGAGGAATTGGAAATAATTTAACCCACGACCGTCATGATTACAACGCGATTTAACTATTAATGTAAAATATTTATTAAAGGTTTGAAGCCGTGGTAGTTTAGTGATACAAATGTGTGACGATAAACGCGAGTGTCATGGGATCGATTCTCATTTGGAAGAAAGAATAATATTATGATTTCTTCACTTATGTAAAATAAAATAAAATAAAAATAAAAAATAAAAAAGCCTTTTATTTCTTGCTAAAGTAAATTACAACTATTCTTAGGTTAGTTACATTAGTTAGTTACATTTTTTTTTTTTTATTATTCTTAATATATATGTATTTATTTTTTAAATTTATTTTATTTTAGGGTTAGTAACGTAATGTTTATTTTATTATTTTTAATATTATTATTTATTTATTTTTTATTTGTTTATTTATTTCAATATATATCGCAAGAACCCCTCAACAGGTGAAGGCCTCCTCCAAAGTTTGTTAATCTTGATATAATGTAATGTAGTTTATTCAGTTTCTTGATTGGTATGTTCCGTATGTTTATATGTTTATATGTTTATATTTTTCTTTGGAGGGTTGTGGTCATATTCTCCCACGGTGACCAACCGGCTTGGGAGATTAGATTCATTAATATTTGTTGTTTGAATATTATATGTGTGTTTTTTGTGCGAGGGGGGTGGTAGTTGCTATTTGTATGTGGATTTATTTTGTTGATTATTGGCTGCGTCATTTGGCTTCTTGTTAGTTAAAAAGTTTAGCATGCTGGGCTTTAAAACACTCTCGGATAAGCTTGATGATCTTTGTATCGGTCTCTGCGTTTTGTTCTTCTTACATGCTTGCAGTTTTTGCTCAGCTCCATGATTCTTGTTGTGCTCAGGGGAATTGGAAAGAGTTCTTTTTTTGTTTTCGTATACTGGTGTACATATATTATTGTTTAGTATTACAATTTTATCATATTTGATTATTGCTTTGTTTCCTTTTTCTCTCTCCATCTTTACTTCCTGTTGTAGTAACTTTCTTTTTCCTAATATATTTTTCGGGTAATCCTCTTTAATATAATAATGAGTGCCTTTTAGTGCTCCTTTATTTTGAGATATATCTATTTTTATACCAAGTGTGGAGAACGTAATGATAGTAGGTCGTGGCTTTTCTCCTTTCTTACCTATCCTTTTTATTTCTTGTATGTCTCTGCGGTCCATGTGTATAGAGAAATATTGTGCAATAAAATTGACTATATTTGATTCTAAATTTGAATAAGAGGTTTCATTTTCTTCAAAACCGAATAATACAATATTTCTCTGTCTGACTTGTTTTTCGAGGAAAAAGAGACGTTTGTCTTGATTTTCTATCTTTTCGCTAATGTTTTTGAATTTTTCCTCCCAAGTTTTGAATTTTCTTCCAATATGGTGTTAATATTCTGAGTAACTTGTTGTGTTACTATGTTGCCATTTTCTAGAATCGCTGTTTTTTGCTCGTTCAGGTCGTTTTGTATTTTGCGAAGCACACTCATAATTTCGTCCATGATTAAATATCATAAACGTTTCCACAAAAGTGTTTACAATCTTTATATATAATTAGTGCCCTCTCTAGGATTTTGCGGTGTAATATTTGATTGATTTTTGCCCGGTCGATAATTAGGAAAGTGCTCGCGAACTCGCAATAGATGGCGCTTCTTTTTGGTGTGCAAATTTTGCAAGTCACGTTACGAACGTAGTTATTTGTTTTATTTTTGAAAAAATAAACTACTGAATGCGCACTGAGGGCTATCTTAACCTTATAATTTTTGCATCACTTAAATAAAACACAAATATACTTGCAAAATTTTTCACTAAAGCATTAATTTTGATGACGAAAAAGAACAATGTCTGACGCACTTTATTTTGTGATTTATTGTTTATTAAACTTGCTCACGGTCACTGTCCACAATATATGTCCTGAATCAGATGATTATTTAACCACTCAATTAGTTTTATTGATGATTTAAGCACTGATTACTACTTTTTATGAATATTTCTACGGAGCGTATGCTACAAGAAGCACTGCAGCGCCCCTCTCCCTTCACTTATGTAACATAGGCAAACTGGGGAGCAGAGTGTTTAACATTCTGCCTACCCTTTTATAAGCGGGATATAGTATAAAGCTACAAAAAAAAGTATATATTAAAATATATATATCTATACTAATATAATAAAGTGGAAGAGTTTGTTTGTTTGTTTGTTTGTTTGTTTGTTTGTTTGAACGCTAAGATCTCTGGATCTACTGGTCCGATTTTCATTGTTTTTGTTTTGTATGAAAGCTGCATTCTTCAGAAGTGCTATAGGCTATATAACATTACATTACACATATATACTAATATATTTTAAAGTACATTCTAATTTGACATGCAATTTATTCTGCCATGTTAATAACAACCGTCGTTGCTACGCGACCGCTACCGCGACGTTTTGATATTCATCCTTATGAAAATAAATATAATAGTCACTTTTAGCATTTTATCTAGATTGAAATTATAGTTTACTGTATAACATACTAATAAATAATTAAGGAGATGTCACTGATTCCAAATGACCTAGCCACCTAGCGGGCGGCACAGTATGACCGACGCGAACGGGCAGATGACGTTGACGGTTTTA
>HE671447.1:297499-317520 GCA_000313835.2 Heliconius melpomene melpomene | reverse complement strand
CTTACCCGACTTGGTAAGTTTGCTTAAGGCCTCATCCATTACTTCTAAAAATAATTTTAAATTGGCGGAGGGAGGTCTGTATACACATATAACAATGAATTGCTCTAGTTGAACACACGCTAATTCGATAGAACATTCTACAGAAAGGGACACAATATCTTTCCGTTCCTTGAACTTAAGGTTCTTGTTTAATATAATAAGCGACCCCCCGTGTATTGTGTTGATTCTGCAGAATGAGCTTCCTACCCGGTGGTTTCTGAAATTAAACATGAGCTGGTTCACCTTTAACCAATGTTCAGTAATACACATAATACTAATTTCCTCCGAGTTCATGAATAATTCCAGCTCTAGCTGCTTGCCCCCCGTCAAGCAACGGATGTTCTGATGAACTAATCTAATAGACTTAACATTTTTATTATTATTTTTGCATGGATATTGTGATGTGCAGTGTGCGTTATCATTGTAATTTAATTGTAAAGCTAGCTGGATCAAAGGGTTATTTAATAATAAATTAGAGCTAGAGGTTGCTACCTCTGTTGTCTGAGAAATTAATTTAAATGTTGAGAAATGTCAACAGAATGTAAATTATTAGACATAATGTCAGAATAAATTGGAATGTCAGTCTGCTCAATAGAAGCAGTTGAAGTAGTAGCCAAGTTCTTGGCTGATAAGTCAAAATTGAGTATTAAGTGGCGAAACTTAACGCCGCGCTTTACCTTGATTTCGCTCTAGTAGCGAAGAAATGAGAATGTAAATAAATAATTATTTATTTCCCGAGTGGGATTCGTAGCCACAACCGTCGCGTTTTGAGTCACACGCCTGTTCTCCTGCGCTACGACGGCTTAAAAAAACAATATATTATTGTTAATAATTAAATCATAGCGTGTATTTCTAACACAATACAAGTGAGGTATTATCGGCAGGAAATTCCGAGTTTTAAAATAAATCATATATAAATAAATATCCCGCCAACTTGTTCGCTCAAAGCTAATATAAAGTTATTGAAGTTTACACGCAACTAGAATAAACAATGAAGATTTTTTGTAAAGTCATTTTGTCTATTCTATTAATTAAATGTGTACTAGTGTGGACGGAAGAAGTCGAGGAAGATGGCTCTATAGTTTTTATAGATGACGAGTATGAAGTTGATGACAAAAGTGGCATCCAGGAATTTTCGCTCGATAATAGAATAATTATAACTGTTGCCAATAACTGTCCAAAAGGTTATAAACGAATACGCCATCAATGTGTCCCGAAGAAAAAAACACAATAAGAGAGTAGGAAGTGTTAAACACTTCTTCATCATCAATACCATCAGCTTGTCCTCCTCCACAGCTGGACAAAGGCCTCTCTAATTGCACGTCACTGAGCTCGATCTTCAACTCTTAAGATATACAAATCGCCGGTGTACCTAGTATGTATGTACGTAAGAATAACATTTCTGCTAAATTATGTAAGTAATTTGTTGTAAAAAACTATTAACTTTCTGATCGAATATTTAGAAGACGAAATAAAAGGAGAATTATCGAGATCTATAACTAATTACCTCGAGGTAATACTTCCAATCTGCAAAATGGATCAGAAAGACCAGTCATGTCCATGCCAGTTAAACCTCTAGCTCTCATCACTGTCACCGCCACTGAAGATGTACCATTATCGTAAGCTAATTTAATTTCAAGTGTTCCAAATCCTGCATCAGGAATTATAGGAGGCCTTTCTATTTGTGTTGTTGGTTTTGGTATATCTTTTCTTGAGCTTCGAAGACTGTATGCGCTGCCTTTGCTCCCAGTACGTTTCAATCCTAAAGACCGTTGGTTGAGGCTGTCTGTCCTGTGAAGACTTAGGCCGCTTACTCCGTGAGAGAGGATATCCGTTTCGCACCATTCGTGGTCCTGGGAATTATAAATATACTTATATTATATAATTTTGTATTGATGATTATTATTGACATTAAACTTACTATATGGAAAACTTAAGGCTTAAAACACAGGTTGTTAAAGAACATATTGTAAACAATGAATTTAATAGATTTTATAAGAACTTTCTAGATATTATAAGAGTTTAAAAAACAATATTGATTAGAATAAACCTTAGAAGAAATGTGATGCATTTTATTTATTTCTGTGTTCTATAATATCGCCGCGGGACGGTAATAGAGCCAATTAAGAGATGAAAGTAGTAATTGACGGGAGGTTGTTAAGTTTTATTAGTCTTTAATATTGTTAGTTAACTGCTAATTTCAGAAGTATCATTTGTTTTCATGTTTTTTTTTAAATAAATCAGCTTCACGCTGTATCCCGCACACAGCAGGGTAGGCAGAGGGAAACTAGTGTTATGACACTTCGGTCCCAACTTTCTCCGGTCACTTGCATGATATGTGAGTGGCATTACTCATCGCCGAGTTTTTACTCGTTATCGAATTGAGGAAATGAAAATATTATTTATTTAATTTCCTGGACATCGAACCCAGAACCTGTCGCGTTAACAGTCACACATTTCATCCCCTATACCACAACGGCCTCCAAAATAAATATAAACGTTACAGTATACTATGAAAATAGTAGCAATGCCAATTATTAGTTACGTCCGCCATTCTTCGTGTTTTCTTCGCCAACCTTGTCCATCTTAAGGAGAAAATGACCTTAATCAGACCCCTATCAAACCAATGAAACCGTCCAACAAGATTACCCCGATCGATATCAAAGCTTAATATTACCTTTGCTCTGTTATAGATATAGTTATAAGAAATAATATTAACTAATACTTAATTAATCAGCTTCATGTTGTATCCTGCACACAGCAGGGTAGGCAGAGGGAACCTGGAGGCATTGCGTGTTGAGTGGCAGAACTCAACGCCGCGCTTTGCCTCGACACCAGAGCGAAGAAATGTAAATATAAACGTAAATAAATATTTCACTTCCTCGAGTGGGGATAGAACCCACAACTGTCGCGTTACAGTCACACCCTTGTGCCGCTGCGCCATAACGGCTTTAATTTACTTATAAATAATAATAATAAAACTTTTTAGCAGTGTCAAAAAGAAAGCAAAATTGTGCTTGTAAGCACGGCAGGTTCTGGGTTCACACTCCAAGAAATAAAATATTTAATATTTTCATTTCTTCGATTTGGAGATGAGGTATAGTTATTATTTTTATTTCAAATCCAATTAATGATTTATATTAATGTTGTAGAGAAACTAGAAACGAAGACATGGTATAATACTAAGAAAACAATATTTTTAATTACAGATATATGAACCTATATGTTCCCACATGTTATGATGATATATTGTATAGAAATAAGCATGGAATTAAGAAAAAACTTAAAAGTTCCATGGAAATAAATCAAACAAGCAATTTTTCATCTGAAGCTCTGTTGATATTCAAGAATCAAGGCTAATACGTTTTATCCTCTTGTTGTTCGTTTACTCTCAAAGCTGAAAGCGTTTACTAGAAGCATTATGAAATATAATAAAATCCGTATAATATTTGATTGTAAAAATGAGAAGCCAAGCACAATATATTTCACTTTTTAATCAACTTCTGTAAGAAAAGGAAAGAACTTTTGACTGGGTGAACCGATTTTGATGGTATTTTTTTGGAAGGTAGGGCTTTCCGTGTGGTCCCATTTCTGACAATAGTATCAATTAGAGATTCTTGTTTTATTTGAAAGGACACACTTCAACGATATTGGTGAAAGTTTTTGTTTATAATATTCCTGGGATCTTATTTATGAATTATGTTATAATAATGACAAAACGAAATAGGGATAAATATAGTATTTGATTGCATAACAGGAAAAAATATTTATTACATAACTTTAGGTCCTTGAACCAATTTAACTATACAATTTTGTGTTATTGTGTATTTGAAAGTCAGCTTCACGTGTATCCCACACACCTGGGGGAACCTATTGGTAAGACACTCCGTTTCTCTGAACTTTCCCTGAACCGCTGAACTTTAAGAAGCATTGCGTATGACGGAACTCAATAGGTTTCTGCTTTGGGAACAGAGCGAAGAAATGAAAATAATAATTAATTCCTTTGAGTGGGGATCGAACCCATAACCGTCCTTCACCAAGACGGCCTCTAATTTAACGATAATCAAAATATTTTCAAGTTCCAAAACTCTTGAAAGATTAGATATCTCCATATAGTAAGTATAACCTGTGACGCACGGATGACGTAACGACGCGACAAAATGTATACGCCATACAATATGTATATTATATTCTAAGTAATTACAGCAATCTGAAGTACTTAGTTCGCTCGACCGAAACGTAGGCCGAAATTTTATGTAAATTTTGCGTTGTGCTTGCTTAGTCCTTAATATAATTTAAATATTCTTACAAATGCTTATATTTTAAAATTTGAATTATCGAAATTGGTTGTTGTTCGTCCATCTATCGCTAACATACTTAATGCAAATTTAAGATGTATGTGATTTCAAAACATTAGCTTTCAAATGAAAAAGCATCATTAAAATCGGTTCACCTAATAAAAAGAAATTCTGAGGTATGCCAACATAAAAAAATACAGTCGAACCTTCACCTTTTACAGAAGACTGTTAAAAAAGATATATCGGTATGGCTATATTATAAATTCGAAAGTAACTGTGTCTGTCTGTCTGTCTTTTACGCAATCAGGGCCAAACCGCTAATTCAATTGTGATAAAATACTCATATAGAGATACTTGAGGGTGTCGGGATGAACATAGGATACTTTTTTTTCTCATATTTGTAATATTTTCGATATATACTAATATATTAAAATACTTATTAATTTGACATGCAATTTATTCCGCCATGTTAATACAACCGCCGCAACCGCCGTTGCTAAGCAACGATTTGCAAAGTTTGTTGTTAGAAAACGTCACCCAAAATGAGCTTGCTTAACGCATCTCTCTATTGAAAACTGAAAATAATTACATAAATATATTTAATAAATATTCGTATAGTTCAAGCGGGCGTAGCCGCGTTCGGGTCTACTAGTATAAGATATATATTTAAATATCATTTTAATGGTCTATGGCTCTATGGTCTCAGGATGTAGACATTTTTAAGAAAACATTATGTAGATATACTGGAGACATATTACAAGATAAAACGTTATTCTACGTTCAATCCTAGCGGACGTCCGCTGGGATTTCAGTGTTATCTAGAATGATTACATTTAAGGGTTATTTTATCTTGTAAATTGCAAATAAATTCTATAGATATTGTTTCATCTTGTATGTGAGAATTAAGAATATAAATTATAATTTTCGTTATTTAAATGGGTTAATTAAAATTATGAAACTGTTTGTATGGACGATAAACTAAAAAAATATAATATTTGTTATTTTGTAAAGATTTTTTAAGCTTTTTTAAGTCACAGGCGAAGCATTAGCCGCTAGAGCACTTGTAGCGATAAATTTATTTTATTTATTATATTTACTAATTTATTATTTTCTTTTTAAATATTAATAAGAAAATATTAAAATAAAAAGAAAGTAAAAGAGTGAGGTCATTGAATTTCTCTTAATGGTGTGAGTTACTGGATTTATTAATTTAGCTTATAATATTTAATAGAAGTAATACTTCAAACAGAGTTTATTATTTAAAGTAATAAGAACATTAGTCGTTATTTTAACATTTCTAGACTACATTTTGTTTATATAAAAGTTAAAGATAGTAAAAATCTTGCAGGTTCAATATACAAGTGCTAATACAATCAAAAGCTACAGGTATAATAAGATTTAAGAACACTGGGATACCTCAATAATTTATAAAGTAATTTATTATTCGGATTCTCCTCCCTCCTCCCTCATTACATGTAATGGATTCGTCAGAACAGCTGATTCAATAAATTGATTTAATAGAAAGGTCGGGTAAGTGAATTAGGCAATATATTAATGTTTTCTCAAGCTAGTTTGAATAAGCGAAAAAAATGATGTTTTCTTATATTACGAAAATGATTTAAAATAACAAATAGAGAAATAGGTAAGAGAGGTAGGGGAGACCTCGGTTGACCTTCGAAAACACAGTATCAAAGATACTGGTTCCTCCAGTAACGGTCACGTAAAAAAGTGAGGATCCCCCGGAGGGCATGTATGAAGAGGTTGATGACAGTGGACGAGGCGAAAGAGGTATGTAGAGACCGTAGCATTTGGCGCTCCGTTCTCTCTGACTACCCCGCTAGGGATAAAGCGTGAAGCTATGTATGTATGTATGTAAATAGAGAAATATTACATAAATACTTACTGGAGATGAACAAAAAGTCTTCTCACTCTTAACCCAGAGTATATTCAACACCATTTTAAAGTATTTAGTAATGAGGCCGTCATGGCGCAGCGGTACAAGGGTTTGACTGTAAACTGGACTGGTTGTGGGTTCCATCCCCACTCGAGGAAATGAAATATTAATTTAAATTTATATTTCCATTTCTTCGCTCTGGGTCGAGGCAAAGCGCGGCGTTTAGTTCCGCCACTCAACACGCAATACCACAGGAAAATGCTGAACAGAGTGTTAACACTCCGGTTCCCACGAGCTACCCTGCCGTGTGTGGGACACAGCGTGAAGCTGATTTGATTATATTTAAACTTAAATTTATATAATAGAATAAGCAAGAACTTTTCCTTACCTGTGGCAAACTTACTGATTTTCTGCTATCAGTGTTGCTAGGTTGTCGAGTAAAAGTAGGAGGCTGCATAGTAAGCGGTGATCCCGGTTCAGAGTCTGTCTTTCCCTCATTACTACTATTTCCTGCGTGTTCCTGGTAAAAATTATGTAGAAATGTAGTATACTTTTTAAAACTTTCTAATTGAGGCCTGCCAGATACAGGTATGGGTTCAATTCTCACTGGAGGAAATTAAATATTTAATACTTTCATTTCTTCACTCTAGTGTCGAGTCTGGCTCTAAAGTCAAGTCTGGCTCTAGTGTTGATTCTGGCTCTAGTGTCGAGTCTGGCTCTAGCATTGAGTTCAATCACTCAAGACACACTGCTTTTAGAATTCAGCGGAAAGTGGGGAACGGAGTGTTTTAACACTGGGCTCCCCCTGCCTACCTTGCTGCATGCGGAATACAGTGTGAAGCTGAAAAAAAACTTTCTAATGAAATTATATGTTTATATCTAAATAAGCTTCAGCGAATATTATTAAATATGCCTGTGTATATATATAACAATGCCAACGATTTAGATATTAAATTACGCCGATACCGGTTGAAAGTTCACTAAGTGCCTATTGATTTTATCTAAAAATATGCACGCAACTTCCAATAATAAATGCTCCGTAAAGGGAAACTAATGTGGAAATTGCCAAGGCTGCTCGAGTTATATTACAAAAGTTACGGCATTTCTAGACAAACTGCAAGTTGTCGTTGAAACGTCTCCAAGTATTTTGTCTGCAGTTTAGAGTTTATTTTAACTTTGTTCTGTTATAAAATAATTGAAAATTCCTTGTTTTTATCGCTTTATTATGCAGATATATTTTTTTTATTGTTGCCTTAGAGACAATGCTTGTAAGTTCGTGAAATTTAAAATTGCATATAGTTCAAAATAAAAAAAGTTACTGAATTTGAAGCACGAGTACAAACGGCCATATTGCCTTTTATAGGCCCTGGTTTCCTCCAACGATTTTCCACCCTTCTCTATTAAGTGCCGCTCTTTTCCAGCTTATGAAATCTGGAATCTTGAGATCCTTGGTAACTCCATTAAGCTTCATGGAGGCATCCGTCGTGGCGCAGAGGCACCAGGGTGTGACTGTAACGCGACGGTTGTGGGTTCGATCCCCACTCCAGGGAATGAATTATTATTTATGAATACGTTTATTTCTTCGTTCTGACACCAAGACAAAAAGAACATAATTTGGTCATTCATTTTCTAATAAAATTTTTCTATACAAATATTTAATAACAAAATTTCTTAAAAGCAATTTATTACAATATTTTAATGATATAAACTTAGTTGCTTCATCTTATTTTAATACGAGTTTCTCATTATGAAATATAAAGCCAAGCCAAAGATTAAAATTATCTGATACAAAATTATTTTCAGCTATTTATATAACCAGGAAAATGTATTAAGAAATTTTCACAGTAGGTACCTTATACGATTCCATATTTAATGAGATTAATTTATAATATCTATATATGCAGGATTTAAGTTTCGTTTTTAATTAAAAATATTAAAAAAAACCTTTTAAACATTTAATACGGTCGGTGAGTCGTGGCTCCCATAAATTAGATGTTCTGAAATTTTGCACAATGGCAACTGCAGGACGGCTACGATGTGATGACCGTACTGCTTCTACATATAATGGTCTTCTAAATAATAATTTATGCATCATAAAACGAAAAGAAGTTAAGAAAATAGAAGAAAGAAAAAGAAAGAATAGATAGAATAGATTATAAGAAAGCTCAATGTATAATATAACCTATAATTAGAAATATCGCATAATATAATGTATATAGGCCATTGAGGCACAGCGGCTGCAGCTTCTGAATATAAATATGGTGATTTGAGGTATCCTTCAAGGGTGTAGGATTATTATATTATTGTCATTCTTACGTTTATATTTCCATTTCTTCGCTCAGGTGTCGAGGCAAAGCGCGGCGTTAAATTCCGCCACTCTATCAATGCCTCCAGAATTCGGCAGAAAGTGGAGAGCGGAGTGTCTAAACGTTCCGTTTACAATCACACGCTTGTGCTTCTGCGCCACGACTGGCTCAACTTACTTAACTGTACTTATTTGTCGCATTTCGCTGAATTGAAGGAGACATAAAACATTTTTCACCCCTTTTTCTCGTCGAGATCACCCCATTATTAAGTGCAGTGTACTTTTAAAAATAAACATTTCCTAGCGTAAAGTACGAATAAAATAAGCTTCACGCACACAGCAGGGTAGGCAGAGAGAACCTTGTTTTAAGATTTTCTTTTTCTATAGGTTTTTAATAATTTCCACATTGTAATTTCCCACCTGCAGTGATTTAGCGAGCTCCGTTTCGTGGTAGCGTCCGGTGAATCTTCTATCAGGCAAAATGTATTTTGGTAATGTTTTGAAGAACCAGGCACCTGATTTTTTCCACATTTCTCGGGTTTCGGCACAGAGGTTGCACATGTACTGCTCCCTGGAGTAAATGGACGACCTGAACAGGTAAATATTAAATTCGTTACTTATTTTTATGTAGTCTTATTGGATAGAATATTTTTATTATAATTGTCAGGTGGGAATTTTTTTTTAACGAGCGACTTCCTTGGACTATACAATTATTTATTTTCTCATCTGAATTAAAAAAAAAGTTGGATGTTAAGGCAAATTTGGCGAAATATAATAGTGAAAACACCATTTATATCGGTTACGCCGTTTTTGAGATTAATGAAACAACGCACGGACAAACAAATAAACCAACAAACACATAAAATTTTAAAAACTATTTTTATGGGTTCTATTACAATAATAAATACCCCCATTAATAGATATTTTCATTTTCTTCCACGTACAGACAGCGATGAGTTACAGTTTTATTATATGTTTCTATCATATAGAGAATATATCAAAATCCATATCCAGGGGGGCAGCCAGAGGAGACCTAGTGTTAAGACACTCCGTTCCCCATGAAAGTAATAACGTACAAATGAAATTATTATTTGCTATATATATATAGCAAAATATTATTATGTTTGTTCATCTATTGGAAAAACACTACTTTCCTGTGTGGTAGAGTATCAATAACACATTTTGAGCAGGCTGAATTTCGGCAAATGGAACACGTGCGTAGTGGCGCGAGTAGCTTCGAAGTTTCACCGCATAAGATACAGCATCTTGGGGCTGGACCTTGAGCTGATCTCCTCATTCCTGGCATAGAATTAAAAAAATATATAACGGTTTGTTTTTGTTTCTTAAATTATTTTTTTAGCTGCACACAGTATCCCACATATAGCAGGGTAGGGTACCTGAGAACATGGTGTTAAGTTACGTTCTCCACTTTCAACATAATTCTGGAGGCATTAAGGAGATATTGGCTGGCTGTACTCAACGTCCTCAACGCCTCGTTACCAGAATTGAGGTAATGGAAATATTAAATATTTCATTCCCTGGAGTGGGAATCGAACCACAACCTGCCACGTTTACAGTCACTACTTGCCTCTGTTCAAATATAAATTATTTATCAAATTTTAGTTTGTTAAATTATTTATACATATTATACCACAACTGAACCTAAAATAGCATTAGAAAATATGTATTCAAATTTCGCATAATAAAGAGACAGTACAAAGGCACAAGCACAAAGCGTAGTTCGTTCTATACACAATATCAAAGAGATTTCTTTATAATTTTAACAACATTTCAGTCGGATTATCTTTCCCCTCGAGATTTAAATTAAGATAAATTATTGAGAAGCGTTGTCAAATAAATTATTATAAAAAAAATGTTTATACAAACAAATTCAATAAAAATTTAATTCTTTTATATAAGAAAAATCGATTTCAGAGTTAAGAGTTGTTTGTAAATACGGGCTTTACTTGTTTTATTGCAACCTGTGGGGAAACAAATTTAAATATAAAATTAACAGTTAATAACCCAATATATATGTAATGAATAAAAAGGGTTCATTTAATGAAATATGAGGACCCAGGATGAAATAAGACATTCCCAACTTTCCCAAAACTTCCAATTTTCGAGACATTGTGTATTATGGCGGAATTCAACACTGTGCTTTGTCCAGTCTATATAATATTACGTCGCATAAAGTAAAAATTAAATCTATACTATAAAATAGTTTTTAGATTTTCAGTTTTTGAATAGAATAAGCGAAAAGATAGAAGGATATACTCCCAACTTTAGCGTTCAGGTACATTCTATTTAAACGTTGGCTGAATGGAAACTTTCGTGGAACTTTGGCTATAAGTCTTGAACAATCGCAATAAAACTCCTTTGATGATTGTGGGTAATGATAATCTTTTTTTAGCTTCACTATATATCTCGCATATTGAAGAGTAGGCTTTTCTCCGATTTCTTGAGGCATTGCGTGTTAAGTGGCGGAACTTAACGCTGCGCTTTTCCTTGGTACCAGGGCGAAATGCGACGGTATCAGATGAAAGGGCTCTGGCTAAGCTAAGCCTGAATTTCAGAAAGAGAGATGCCCAATACGGGACCCTCGGTGGCGAGTCCAACTCGCACTTGTCCGTTTTTGTTTATAACACATACCTAGAGTAGCTTTTGATACATTTTTATTATTTCTTAACTTCTTTAAATAATTATAAACTAGCATAGTATATTCTTGGAACGAAGAATATGTTATATTTTAATAAAAATAATATCTATATACGCGATAAGTGGGTTCGATTCCCACACGAGGAAATAAAAAACATTTATTTTTGTCATTTCTTCGCTCAGGTGTCGAGGTAAGGGGCGGCGTTGTGATCGTCATTCAACACACAATACCTCCAGAATTCAGCGGAAAATGGGGGGTGGAGTGTCTTAAGAATAGGTACCTTTTGCCTACCCTGTGGTTTGCGTGGTACAACGAAGCTGATTTCTTATATTATTGGAACAAAGAATTATTATATTTAAAAAATAAATATTTTACTAAATTTTCGACATCAAAGATAATAGACAAGCGATGAATGTTTAAATTATTTTCATTGGCTCTATAATTTATGTACATTTCAGATATATTTACAAAAAGTTGCTTTAACCACATGTACAAATATAAGTAAGTATATTACACAAAAATAACACTAATCCCTTTTTTACTATTGAGATTCTAAATATAAATGTCTATTGAAACGCTTACAAATAGAAATCGAACCCATGCCATTAGGAAGTGTCAATCAGATACTATAAAAGATATTAACAGTATAATTTGTACAAACAGCTTCACGCTGTATCCCTCACAAAGAGATTGGCAGAGAAAACCTAGTGCTAAGACACTCCTTTCTCCATTATCAACCAAATTTTTCGAGGGATTGCGTCTTGACTTTTGCCTTGAAACCACAACTAAGAAATGAAAATATTAATAATCCATTCCCTCGAGTGGGGGTCGAACCCTCGAACGTCGCGTTACAGTCGCATCGTAACACGAGGTTCCCCCTGGTTACCCTGTTATGTGCGGGATACAGCGTGAAGCTGAAGATATTACTTTGAATATATGAAAATTCATTAATGTCTACTCATGTGAAAATTGCCGTTATTGTTTAAAATATTTAAATACAAACCACAATTTTATTTATATTTCAAAATTTCAATATAGTTATTCAAGTGAACTGATGTGGATATTTGTATTCGTATGTTAATATAAAGTTATAGTTTTCCTGCTTCTCGTTGTATTCTACATGTAGCAGAGTAGGCAGAGGGAGCCTAGTATTAAGAAATTCCCGATTCCCCCACTTTCCGCCGAATTCTGGAAACATTGCGTGTTGAGTGGCGGAAATTAACGCCACGTTTTGTCTCGACACCAGAGCGAAGAAAATATTAAATATATAATTTCCTCGAGCGGGAATTGAATCCACAATCAGCAGAAGTTATAGTTGACAAAAATAATATTCTATTGAGTTTAATATACGATGACATTGTTGACGTTATTCAGTTAAGTCCCTTAACTCGTAAAAGGGAAGTATAAGTTGGAAGGTAACTGTTTTATTGTATTGAAACTCGTAACAAATTTATATTCTGATAACATTATTTGACCCATCATCTCTGCTCTCTGCTCTCTCAACTAACAAGTACTCTCGAATGGGAACTAATATTTTTTTTGACATATTCTAGATATAACAATTTAAATTTTTCTTTTTTTTATCTGCTTTTTATAGGATAGGCAGAGGGAACCTAGTGTTAAAAATTAGAATTCTGGAGGCATGGTGTGTTGAGTGGCGGAACTTAACGCCGCGCTTAATGTAAATATGAATTTAAATAAATATTTCATTTCCAAGAGAAGCTCGAACACATAACCACTTTTTGTCTCTATACTTTGTACCTCTACGCCACAACTGGCCTCAGAATCAAAAATACGCCTAAGAATTGACATATTTAAGAAAAAAATTGCTTCACGCTGTATCCCGCACACCACAGAGTAGGCAGAGGGAACCTAGTGTTAAGACACTCCGTTGAAATTTGTTACTTCGAAATTTATACACTTAGTACAATACTATTCTTTACTAATCTTTCCTTTATATAATTTATATCTGCTATAAAATTTGTGAAATCAAGAACCTCGTGTATAAGCGCTTCCTTATTTTCCTCCATTGTCCTTCAAAAGAGTTTTCTTTTATCGACAGCGAGCGAAGGGAAAGGGATTTGGGGAAGGAAGTGAGCAGTGGGCGAAAACTTATTTTATGTGATAGTGTATCATAGCATTTTTTGCCTTAAGGAATTAATTAAGAATTCGAAGTCGAAAGTCCTAATGTTATAAAGGAACGCAAAAACTACTGAACTAATTTAGATAAAACTTTACAGAAAAATGTTTAATATTATTATTATAAGTAAAGTATTTTCCTACATAGGTATATTTAAGAATATTTCATGCTTTTGCAGAACATTAATAATTTTAAGGATGATAAGGAATATATCAAAAAAAGTATGGGCTTCTAAACAATCTCAGACATCTAAAAATATGACAAATTTTATATCCACTTATCATGTATATTCAATTAAGTAATATAATTGTTCTTTCATTCTTATAGGAGCAAATATAGGAGAGTGGAGAACGAAGTCAATAAGAATTCTTGTATTTATTAACCCCACAGTCGCAGAATGCTGATGATACCGCCCGTTAAAACGTCAGCCACGTGACGCATTTTAACAATGGCTGCGTCAAACAACCTACTCGTAACATATGTATATTAAGTCTTTTTCCATTAATAGAAAAGGTCAGTGAAATGCTCAATGAATGTGTATATGATTAATATTTATTAATATATAATATAAAAGGCCATCGAGGCGCAGCGGCGAGGATGTGACTGTAACGCGACGGTTGTCGGTTCGATCCCCACTCGAGGAAGTGGAATATTTATTTACGTTTATATTTCCATTTCTTATCTGTGGTGTCGAGGCAAAGTCCGTCGCTTAGGTGAGCCACTCAACACGCAGTGGCACTGGAATTCGGCGGAGAGTGGGGAACGGAGTGTCTTAACACTAGATTCCCTCTGCGTATCCTACTGTGTGAAGCTGATTTAATTATTTTTTGTATATGTCTTTTTATGGCGTTTTATTTCAAGATAAATATATTCTTAGGAAACATTGCGGAAGGCATTACTATTCATAAAGCTCTCAACGTATACCGACTAGTGATGAATGTTTTATAAAGTAAGGAGATGTTAATTCATTAATATATTAATTATGTTTATGACATTTTGAATGTATTTACATATATTCTGATTGCGGAATGCATTATAAATAGACTGTACGCATTAGCGTATCTGGAAATATTTTATGGGGGGAGGGTGGAGCCTAGACTTTAATTTTGGACACATGTGTTCGATTGTTCGATTAAATGTTGTTTCTTTTTTATTTTTTTTGGGGTAAATTAAATTTCTGGGTCCCACATAAAATTCAAATAGAATTGGATACTAAAATTGTTAATTACTTTAATTTCTTTCTTATGCTTTTGAAAAATAAATGAAAAAATATCACAATTAATACAAATAGTGCATAAAAAATTAAATAGAAAGTGATATTTAAGAATATTCTTTGAAATTTCCTCATATTAGAGGTAAAATGAATATCTAGTCCCATATCGGCTCTTTTTCCACTTTCAAGCTTTTTCCACGAATAATCTTTGAAAAGCTATTGTGTTCATACATATCTATTATAATGATTTAGTAATAAATAGTAAAAAGATCAACGCATTTATTTAGGAATTATTAGCGGTTTTAACAAAAAAAAAATATAATAAATAAGTTTAAAATACATTTTAAATCATTTATTTATTTGTAAAATTATTGATTTATTTCTAATAATAATATTATTAATTAATGTCTGGAAAATTCAGTGGAAAGCGGAGAACGGAAGTGTTATAGGTTCCCAGGGTCCCTCTGCTTAAAAAGGTTGGTTTCTTATTTATATAGCGAACTCTTTGTAATAAAAATAATGTTTTACCTTCTAATCTGGCCACGAGGCGGCCAACACGTCGGGCTTCCACATCATCCAGCTTCTCCGCCCGCTTGACAACAGCGGCTATGGCGTCCCGTTCGCTCGTAGTCAACGGGGGGTCGCTCCTGGCCGCGCTCCACCCTGTACGCAGCCTATACACCATTTTTGTATTAGAAAACACTTTTTTTACATGGAAACTGTATTATGGGACTGTGTTTTTATATTGTGTATTGGTGTATTTAGGGGGGGGACCGGTTTCCCCCCTTAAATGTGCTATTATTACTGTGCTACAATTGCTAATAATTATACATATGAGGACTATAGATTTTAATCAAATAGTCTACGTTTCTGAATTCTATTATATGGCAACATTATTTGAATAAAATGCTAATTTAAATGTGTCGTATTATATCTTTATGTTTCTCTAATAGTAGGCAAAGGGAACCTAATCTTAAGACACTCCGTTCCCAACTTTCCCCCGAATTCTGGAGGAAGAAAGAAGAAAATCACCGCCACGTTTTGCCTCGACACCAGACCGATAATATTTAATTTCCTTAAGTGGGAATCGAATCTACAACCTGTCGCTTTTACAGTCATCCCTGCCCGCTCTACGCCACGACTGGCCTCCAGATTGTAATATCTAATTGGTTATTATCAAAAATTACATGAAATCTTATTTGAAAATGAAAATTGTTTAAAAATACACATGATTTAATATTAAACAGGTTTTCTTTACTCAAAGATCTTGAAGGACGGTAGCCTCGAGTCATTATTGTTTTGCGCTACGGGGCTGGTTACGTTGTATTTTATAACATTCAAAAGAATTATTCTGGGATCGTTGCTGTTGGCGTCTATATTAGATTATATGTAGAAATCTTATATTAAATATATGAAATATAATAGAACAATAATTATATTATGAACAAAACAGCTTTCTTCAAACATTTAAGTTATTACTTGTACATACATAATCGTAATTTATTGTAAATTTTATAATAGTTATTTAATACAACGAATTAACTAATTTTACATTAATCTATACTTCTATACTAATATAATAAAGCGGAAGAGTTTGTTTGTTTGTTTGTTTGTTTGTTTGTTTGTTTGTTTGTTTGTTTGTTTGTTTGTTTGTTTGTTTGTTTGTTTGTTTGTTTGTTTGTTTGTTTGTTTGTTTGTTTGTTTGTTTGTTTGTTTGTTTGTTTGTTTGTTTGTTTGTTTGTTTGTTTGTTTGTTTGAACGCTAAGATCTCTGGATCTACTGGATCGATTTACTTTGTTTTTGTTTTGTATGAAAGCTGCATTCTTCAGAAGTGCTATAGGCTATATACTATTACATTACACATATATACTAATAAATTAAAATACTTTCTAATTTGACATGCAATTTATTCTGCCATGTTAATAACAACCGTCGTCGCTACGCGACCGCGTTCGTTACCGCGTCATTTTGATATTCATCCTTATGAAAATAAATATAATAGTCACTTTTAGCATTTCATCTAGATTGAAATTATATTTCTATAGAAATTATATTCTTATATTTCAAGCAGGCGTAGCCGCGTCCGGGTCCGCTAGTAAAATTTATAACGAAAAAGATATAACTAAAATCATTTTCTTATTATTTGTCTCGTAGCAACAAGCTCCGTTCCCATTAACAGTGTCTTAATGGGAACGGAGTGTCCTACCACTGGGTTCCCATGTTCTCTACCCTACTATTTGCGGCATACGCCGTGAAGCTAATAAGAAAATAAAGTTATAATAAATTAGATATTAGTAAGCAACCAGGTATAAGTTTCTATTTCCATTTGAATTTAGCATGCGAGTTGGTTTCCATTTAGTTTAAAGCCAGGAAATCAGATTCCTTGAATCCTTAGTACCTACTATAAGCTGCAATATATCTTGTAAGCACTAAGGTCTTCTCCCGTTAATCAGAATATATATTTATGTATTTAAAACGTAGAAAAATGAATAATAATAATTTTTTTTTCAGCTTTACACGGTATCCCGCACTTAGCAGGGTAGGCAGAGAGAGCTTAAAAGTAAGACACTCCGCTCCCCAGTTTCCTCCATAGACTCACCACCAGAGCGAAGAAATGACAATATTAAATATTTCATTACCTCGAGCGGGAGTCGAACCTATCGTGTTTACACTTACACCCTTGGTCTCTGAATGATATGGCCAAATCTGAATAATTTGTGACATATCCAAAAGTGAGTGTACCTTCATACTCGTATATAAATTTGCAAAACATGAAGTTATCAGTTCGGCATGAGTTGCTAAGATAAGGGGATTCAAATATACGTTTTCGAGTAGCGATTATGCTAAAAATATTGAGGTTTTGTTTATCTTTTCTATGAAAGGCTGATTCTGTATCGTTTATGTCCCTTACATATCCAAAATATATATAAAAATAAATAATATAAATTTATGTAAATAATATATTCTTTTATGTAAATAATATAAATACTGTGAATAATACTGTAATGTTAATATTTATCTATGGAAATTATAATGTGATATAAAATGTTAATTCATATTTCTTAAGCGCGGCGTTGAGTTCTGCCACTCAACACGCAATGCCTCCAGAATTTGGCAGAAAGTGGGGAACGGAGTGTCTCAACATTAGGTTCCCTCTACCCTACTGTGTGCGGGATACAGCGTGAAGCTGATTTTTATTAATATATATCTTAAAGCTTTTGATTAATTTAATTTGGCTGCTCTAATTGATCGAAACAGCCTTCGTAGAAGCCAACAATTGTGGTTGTTTTCAAAGTTTATAGTTCGTCCAGTACATGCTGTGACAAAAGCCGATAGTGCGTATATTTCGGCTTTAGTTAAAGTACTGATCCAATTTAAGATTTTAATATCAGTCTATTTAATCTATATATATAAAATCGAAAGGTCACTCACTCATCACGAAAGCTCAGAAACTACAAGTGCTAGGAATCTCAAATTTTGCATAGCAGTTACTTATAGGACGTAGGTGCTCGCTAAGACGAGAATTTGCAATATTCGGTTTCTAAGGGGTTGTTTTTGAGGTCGAAAGTTTGTATGAAACTTCGTTACTACAAATGCTAGGAGTCTCAAATTTTGCATAGACGTCACTAGGACGTAGTCATAGAGACAGAAATTAATAATAACGTAGTTCACGCAGGCGAAGCCGCGGGCGGGCCGCTAGTATATTATATTAATTTAACAAGTCGTTACTTTAGATTTTTTTAAAACATGTATTTTATAAAAAAATAGGCCAGTCGTTACGGAGGGGGGCAAAGTGTGACTGTAAAATCGACTGGTTGTCGGTTCGATCCCCACTAGAGAGGATGAAATATTAGGCGGAAAGTGGGGAACGGAGTATCACGACACTACGTTCCCTCTGCCCACGCTGCCGTGTGCGGGATACTGCGTGAAGCTGATTTATTTATTTTATTGAAAACGAGTTACATATCAATCTCTAAATGTACACAAGAGAAATTCAATTACAAACACCAAATTAAATGCATTTATGTGGTACGTATGCAGTACATAGTTCACAATGCTAATTAACCGCTTCAGCTAACTGACGATAGTTTAGTATAATTGTATAGCTTTTAATACCGACATCGATATAAATACATACAAATATATAGGCCGTCTTGGTGCAAAGGCAAATGGGTGTCACTGTAACCACGACGGTTGTGAGTTCCATTCCCTTTTGAGAAGTTTTTTTTAATTCGGTGTGGTAACAAAATGTTTCAAAAAAATGACGGAAAGTCTGGAACATAGTGTCGTTAAGACAGTAGTTTCTCAGGATTCTTCTGTCTGGTATCTGCGCTGTATCCCGCACACTGCAGTGTTTATGCGTGCGGGATACAGCGTGAAGCGTGTGAGAAAAGAACCTAATATACCCAATACTAAGTTGTGAGTAAGTGTTTTAAGTTTTTAATTGTAATATACATACAGGTATCGGAGTAACCTTTTGAAGCTGTTGATACAAAGGTTAAGGGCTCAGAACGCAATCAGAAGGAAGAAAACGCATTTTCCAACCCTTATCTAAAATTAGCTATTTTCATAGCTATAGCATAATATTTACTTTTATTTATTGTATATTTTTAAAATTTTCAATTAAAACTTATTTTTAATAGGAATTCCTAATTTTTTTTATATTCTTTGTATCCCCCACATAGCAGGGTAGGCAGAGGAAACCTGGGAACCAGAATTAAGACACTTCAGTTCCTTACTTTCAGTCTGGTCAATAGTAAACGTATTTAGGCAAACCGCATTATATCTATAAGATATCTATAAATAAATGCGAACATAATTGATAAGTGCATAAAAAAGCTTTCAAAGCCATAATTTTATTTACTTTATTTTGTCAGAAAAAAAGGTATAAAATTGCTCTTTTGGATCAAATGGCAGGGTTGAAAAGCAATATGCTTAATTAATTTTCATCGTTGTCCTAGAGTGCAATTTGTTTTAATTAACATGTCATTTTAATACACTGCTGTAAAAATTTTCTACCTATATTTTTTAAATCAAAAGTAATATATTGAAATTTTGGTTTAATAAATATTTTTTGTTAAAAACATGCTCAGTTTATTTGGACCCGTCCAAAGAATAAGTGATGAAAGAATGGCAAAAGAATATGACCTCGGTTGGCCTACGAAAATACAGTATCAAAGATATTGAAGGAAGGTCACGTAAAAAGCATGAGGACCCCACGGAGGGCATGTCTGAAGAGTTTGATGACAGTGGACGAGGTGAAAGAGGTATGCAGAGACCACAGCGTTTGGCGCTTCGTTCTCTCGGACTACCCCGCTAAGGTTACAAAGCTAAGTTAAGTAAATCAAAATATTTTTAACTTAAAACATCTATTTTCATACAGCTGTCTAATCTATTTTCAAATTAAAATAATATATGAAAAGGAAATAGATCGCGAAATAGACCAGAATGGACAGAACAGGCTAGGGAATAT
>HE671447.1:259540-297399 GCA_000313835.2 Heliconius melpomene melpomene | reverse complement strand
ATATATATAAAGAAAATATAGTAACTATGAATCACACAAGTCTGAAACAATAAAGATGTATAACATTACACAAAATGACTAGTGGTTCGTCCAGTTCAGTTGTCCTTCACTGTAATTTATTGCCGAAAGGAAAATGATATACCAAATTTGTATCTTTCATCTACAGTCGAATTCTATACATAATTTGGGTTTCGTGTCGGGTTTCGTTAACTTTGTAATAAATTTCAGGACGTGCCTAACAGCAAATCAAAAAACAATGCTCTTTTGAATTACGGTACGGCTCTACGATGTTTTCCGCAAATAGTAGGGAAGGCAGGGGAACCTAGTGTTAAGATTCTCCGTTAGTCTCTCTCCGTCTGTCAGTCATAATTAACATAATATCTACAAATTTCAAAGTCTTTTCGCACATCAAGGTAGAAAGAAAGAGCCTTTTGCCAAAACTCTACGGCACGTATTTATAAATCGCTCTCAAGATCGGTCTCAGAGTTGAGAGCGTGCCTATGTTCTCCACACAGCGGAAACAAAACTTGAATACCGCCACTCAACGAATATGGAAAAGAATATATTATGAAATAAGAAGTAAACGTATTCTATTAAAAACCTCCAAACTTTTGTTAGTTATCTAAAAATTAATTTACTATAGAAACCTAATAAAATCGATAGGCGTTATTTTTAATTTAAACATGTATGTAGGTGGATAGGTACATGTACAATAATGGAGATTACACTCGCAATGGAAACAAAACAAATAGGAAGCGGATGGAGTTCAGAGATAGCAATGTCGCAAGGCCAACATTCCAGCCTTGCTTTTATTTTTAGAAAATAAAACTCTTCGAACAGGGACCTATTCTATTCTAATTTTCCTGAAGCCATGACCCTTCAGAAGATACGTCGTTTAATTTTATATACCTACTTATTATTAGATATTATTATTTTTTCAATTAAAAAGGAAATATTTCTAACATATTTCAATACTAAATATAAATATGTTTAAGAAACGGAAAAATATTTTTTTTAATTTTCTCCATGTATGTCCAGGGAGAGACTTGAAATAAAAAAAACAACAAATTACATTCTGCACTATTAAACACCTGTAACGTATTATCATTTTATTACCTAGATTTAAGAAAATAATGTAAGTTCTAGATAAAATATTATTCAAGTAAAATATTATCGTGGTTATTATTGGACCCTAGAAATTTTATAGTAACATATATGTTACTAATATATATGTTATACTAGGGGCCCGCTCGCGGTTTCACCCGCGTGAACTTTGTTATTATTAATTTCTGTCTCCATGACTACGTCTTAGTGACGTCTATGCCAAATTTGAGACTCCTAGCATCTATAGTAACGAAGTTTCATACAAACTTTCGACCCTAAAAACAACCCCTTAGAAATCGAATATTGCAAATTCCCGTCTTAGCGAGCACCTACGTCCTATAAGTAACTCCTATGCAAAATTTGAGATTCCTAGCACTTGTAGTTTCTGAGATTTCGTGATGAGTGAGTGACCTTTCGATTTTATATATATAGATTAGTTTTGCGGGTAAGCGCGGTGTTGAGTTCTGCCACTCAACACGCACTCAACCTCGAGAATTCGGCAGAAAGTGGGGAATGGAGTGTTTAACACTAGGTTCCCTCTGCTTACCCTGCTGTGTGCGGGGTACAGCGTGAAGCTGATTTAGTATTTGCGGGTTGCAATTGATAATGAAATAAGTACTTATTACAAGTCATTAAACTTTTTATCTCATCCACACCAGAAGTTTGATTAAAAAACTTTCTGGACTAACAGTTATTTAGTTACGTCATTAATATCAACCCAATACCGAGAAAGAAAACTTTTTAATATTAATAACTTACTTTTGCTATATTATTTACGAAGGAGCCAGTTGGACAATAAATTTAATAAGTATTACACTTACATATACCTAGATATTGTTCATGCCATCAATAATAATTATGCACCTTAAATGGAAATTTAATGGCGGAAAAAGTACTCATATATTAATTTTACATACATTTTTTAGTCATAGCTATATGTTACGCACGTATTTAAAATATCGAAAAATAAATGTTATTAAAATTATTAATAATGCAACTCGTGTAAACTTTAATTTTTTTATAATATATTCGATAAAACATTTATTATTCAACAATTTTATATTCTGTGCCGTTAATATATTTTTTTATAAACATTTAAAAATTAAAATAAAAAAGCGAATACCGAACCAGATGTCACTTTAACCGGAAAACAAAACTTACAAAACTTTTAAAGTCCGAAAACACTAAATACTCACTTTGCTCGCAACGAGAGTTGTCGGTCGTTGGGACACACATATTTATTAGCTTTACTTTGAAAGTTCATCTTGTATTTGGAAATTTTAAATATTATAAATAAAAATAAAAATACGTTTCTTTTCGCGAATGGAAGGAGTCGTGCCGCACGCTCCCGCCTGTTGATATCATCCAACTGTTGCTTCGCGCGTGGCCACTTCTATTAATCGATATTTTAACCATGTTCTTGGAAACAGAGATAGTTGATGGGATTTGTTATTCCTTATCAGCTGTAAAAGCTTACTGTTAGCGCGCATGTTTGTTGAATGTAATGGCGTTTAACGTTATATGGTATACTGAGGAATTTAAATAATTACGTCTTAAATCTAAAAAAGGTAAGGGAATGATATGCTTAGTTTACTAAAAAAATGGTGTATTTAGGCTTTTAGTGTACATTGTTATTATTGATTCATGAACCAAAATAATAATATGTTTTTGCTCTCTTCTACTAAGCGTAATATAATTTGAATAAAACCACAAAAACATTATATATAACATAATCAAGGATATCGAGCTATGTTTTGTATTAATTATTATACAAAACATCGTAAAGATAATTATTATGCAATACGTAAAGCTTATTTCAAGCACAACTTTGAATTACTGTTTATTATAATATAACTTAAATTTATATATTTAAAAAGTAAATGTAAAGGGGGTCCTTGCTCTTGTCTCGTTACATTTATAAATACAATAAATGATTTTACTATACTAGATGGCAGATTGCCTTAGATTTTTAAAATAATTGACATATTCAGTAAAAATTAATGAATAAATACATACCACCTACAAATTAAATGTAAATTTGTTATTTTTAATGTATGGTAAATTATATTATATAAAATGAATTTCATACTTTAACTATAAAGTAAAAACTATAAACATAAACTATTATGTTTATGTGTGTATCCGAACGAAAATTATATTTAGTGATGTTAACAAATATAACTGTCATTACAAAAATACGACTAGTATTGCCACTCGATTTAAAATAATAAATCGATAATTGTAGTACACAGTTTAAATTTGGCAGTTCTCGATTACCATTTTTTCGATAACGATTTATATGGCTTATTTTTTAATGATATTTAGAGATTAACAATAATCAACATGTTTTATTTATTTTAATTAAGCAATTCAATTTGTTTAAAACATTTTAAAAATGTTAAAGTAAATGGCATAACAAATTATTCAAGAACTGTTTCAGTTCGATAAAAAAAACACCATTTTATGTTTTGAAATATATTTTAATATACAGTATAGTATTAAAAAATAGTCTCCTAGATTCTGTTCTTGAAGTAGGGAAACAGATGCTTACAGAGTTGTTATGATCATAACATTTGATGAAAAACGTTTTCATATGCATGATTTGTGTACATAGTTTTCTGTAAGAGTTTTAACATTCGTTCTAAAATTTCAAAAAAATATATAGATTTGACGCACGATACTCAATTTTCTTCCATTGTAAAAAATACTGAGACATGACGACATCGAATATAGAATGATGAATCGAAAATGTATAACAATTCTATTCGATTAATTTTTGACATCCCTATTTAATGTAAGACGAATAAATTGACAGAAGTAAAATTCAGTAATAATGGCGCACTTGCGAAAGGTGGATAGCTTTCTGTAAAGATAACATTTCGGTGAGGTGGAGTGAAATTAAGGTGATTTTAAATGCCGTACCGCAGACGATTCTCCGCTAAAATGCAAGATTTTGATGACGAAGTTACCGTTGTTGATGTCTACGATTTAGCATCGGACATTGGAAAGGAATGTGAAATAATTATCGAGAAATACGGCCCTGAAGCCGTAACAGCTCTGCTACCTAAAGTGATAAATGCACTTGAATTATTAGAAAATTTGGCTGTGCGAAACGAAAAGGAGAACCAAGCATTGCATGAATTAACTGCAAAAATCTCACAATTGGAGAATGACAAAATCGAGAAGGCAGAATATAGGCAAAGATTTGAAAAGGTAAGTGTTAGAGGTCATTGTTATTTGGTGATTGAATGAGTACGTATAAAAACATGAAATAGCTAGTTGCTATAGTTTCAACATTTACTAATGCATTGTATTACACGAAATTAGCAAATTTATCATAATTTGCAACATTCATTGACATTATTTATTTTGTGAATGTGATCTTGGTGAGTTATGGTATTGTCATAACAATTCAAGTTGTACTATATATTCAGTGTTATATAAAAAATGAACATCACAAAATGATATGCCATTAACAATGTTAGTGTTTGGTTAAATATTGGATTGCATGTTGAAGATTGACAATTTGAAAAAAAATGAACTTAAATCTATTTTTTTAGATAACTAACAAATCAAGTATAAACTTGCTTTGTAATTAAAATAACACGTTAATTATGTTAAACAAGTAATATACATTAAATAATAAATGTACAAACTTAATAAAACAATAATCCTTCCAAATAGTTTGTTTGTTATGTTTTGTGTTAATTTTATTTACATCTTTGTTGTTTTATTTGTATATAAGATATTGCTATACTTTTTGGACTTACTGTATCTTTGTTTAAGAAGATAACAAACTGAGATCAATGAAGTTTCTTTTTTCTTAGATCAATTTCTAAGGTATTCACAGTTAGGCTGTAGTGGCACAGTGTCGCAATGGTATCGCAACGGCATCCTCTATAAGACTTGGACTGCCACTTACATACACCATGTTTATAGTGGAGCAAAAAATGTCAGTGCAATAGCCACAATACCAATACCAATGTCTTTGCAATAAGTAACAATACCCAATTGCAGAAATCTTCTTTGAAATTAGATGAATATGTTACATATTTGTAAAGTTTTATCAGCTTTGTAATGGACTTTCAAATGATTTTTTATTTTAAATAACAACAAGATTACATTAAAAAAAGATTATCTTTACATATACATAAATTTTATAAATGGTTGTTTACAACCAAGATTCTAAGCAACTTTTCACAATTATACTACACTTATTATTACACAATATTTACTTACACATATAATTTGATATAGAAGAATGAGGCCATTTATGGCATAGAGGCATAAGCATGTGCAAGTGATTGTAAAAACGACAGGCTAGGGGTTTGATTCCACTGGTTTTGAGGTAAAAATGTTCAATGCCTACAGAATTCATCAGAAAATGTGGAGTGGAAGGTCTTAATACTAGGCTCATTCTGCAAACCCTGCTACATGTAGAATAATGATTTATAATATCACATTATTTTAAATGATCAATTAGTTCTTTATGCTTTAACTTTACTAACATAACATCACCTTTTTCAATACAGCATCCTTAAGTGTATGATTATGATTAATAGTATGATAAGAATATGATTATTCTACTGTTAAGTATGAGTGTCTCAATACACATATTTAAAAACACTACCTGGGAAAAGGAATGTCCTAACACTGGGTCCCTTTGCCTACCCTTTTATGTGGGATTCAGTGGCATGTTAAATAAGTTATCATTTTGTATGAATCAAATTAAAATCAGCTTTATGCTGTATCCCATATACAGAAGGGAAGGCTTCTTGTATTGCATTGAATGTTGAGTGGCAACACCGGGATTTTTGCTTTAGTGCCAGAACAAAGAAATGAAAATATTAATAAATAATAATTTATTCCCTCAAGTGAAGATTGAACCCACATCCGTTGCGCTACAGTCACACCCTAGTTTGTACGAAGCATAGTTTAGAGGCACTTGCTGTAAATCACTCAATCCATATATTCCATTTTAATTTTAAAATTCAGTAAAATCATACAATAAAAACCAGTTTTTTTTAAATAAAAGTATTAACTTACATATTATTTAGTGCATAAAATATGATACATTTTTTTCTAATAGCATTTTATTATAATGAGTTCCTAAAAATATTTTTGAATGTATATAGTGAACTGCTAATAAAAACTACAACTCTCTTACTCAAATCATCTAAATGATTACTGCAATATAGTTAAAATTTCAACCAGATGCAATATAATTGGTAATATGTACCTTGACCAACTTCACTAGTTTCAGGATGCCTTGTTTTTATTACTGAATGATTCTATGTTGAATTTTATTTTCATTCATTTTTTTTTATTTTACTCATTTTATTATTACATAATGTCTTATGTTATTGTGTATTTTATGTTATTTGAGCAAAGTAACAGGAAATATTTAACTTCTCAAGTAAATATAATTAAGTTGAGTGATGTATGATATTTTTGAATATGTAGGTACCGTAATTTTTGAGGTTGTCCTGGCGCTGGGGCATAATTATCGCCACTCCGTCCGGTCCTGCGCCCTTTGAATAACTTAACTTAATATGTATGTACAAAAAAAGTAAATTATATATATTTTTTTATTTATTGTTGTTCAGGAAATAGAGGATATCGAACAGCAATGGAGAACGGAATCAGCCGAGCTAGTAACGGCTGTCGCACGTCTACAAGATGAAAACAAACGTTTAAGGAGAACTGTAAATTCGCCTGCAGATGGTATGTAATTAAAAACAAGTTTTCTTAAAATCATCTTTAATGTTATAAAAACAGTTCTGTATGTTTGTTTGTGTGTATTATAGAACTAAATATAACGAAATTTGGCATAGTAAAAATAATCTATATATATAAAAGGACTTGTCCTCACTGACTGAGGTAAGACGCACGCAAAGCCGTAACCGCTGTGCGTAGAAACGTTAAATTTGGACAAAAGTTTACTTTCGTAATCTGGACATCCACTAAGAAGGGATTTTGAAAAATGTTAACCCTAAAGGGGTGAAATAGGGGTTCAAAGTTTGTATGGAAAAATTTTTAAATCGGCACCGATTTTTATAAAATTTGAAATTTAGATTTTTAAAAGTATTTAATTGAACACGTGTTTCATCGTTTTCTAGAATTCTCCCACTAAGGGTGTAAATAAGGGGTTGAAAGTTTGTATAGATTTTTTTAAAATCGTCACCAATTTTTATAAAATTTGAAATTCAGACTCTTAAACGTATATAATTAAACACATGTTTCATGGTTTTCTAGAATTCACTCCCTAAAGGTGCAAATAAGGGGTTGAAAATTTGTATGGGAAAATTCTTAAATCGCCACCGATTTTTATAAAATTTGATATTTAGACTTTTAAAAATATTTAATTGAACATATGTTTCATGGTTTTCTAGAATTCACCCCCTAAGGGTGCAAATAAGGGGTTGAAAGTTTATATGGAAAAATCTTACAATCGCCACCGATTTTTATAAAATTTGAAATTTAGACTCTTAAAAATATTTCATTGAACACATGTTTCATGGGTTATTAGAATTCACTCCTAAATACGCAAGCGAAGCTGCGCGCGTCCGCTAGTCATGTAATAATTAAACATAATATGAATGCGACAGATTGTGACTTCGATTCCCATTGGAGGAAATGAAATATTAATTATTTTCATTCGCTCTGGTGTCCAGGCACAGCGCGCTGTCGTGTTCCACCACTTAACACGCCTCCAGAATTATAATTTAGCGACAGTAGGGCGCGGAGTGTCTTAACACTAGGATCTCTCTGTCTACCCTGCTACACGTGGAATACAGCGTAAAGCTGGAAAAAAAAATGCTATAGAAACTAATTTTAATAATTTCGCTCATATCGCTAAAGAAAGCGTAATGTTTACAAGCGAGGTTCAGGTGATCCACTAGTGTGAATGTAATTGTGCGAAGCCGCTTCCGTTTTTGTATACGGGTGTTCCTGGTTCCGTTATATGTTTAAATATGGTGACATGAGTCATCCCTTATTGATAATTCAGATAAAGCCTGCTTAATATTTTTTATATGTTTAATTTTAACTTTGTAAAAGTAGTTTAATATAGCTATTTATATTTGTATATATATATACTAGCGGACCCGGACGCGGCTACGCCTGCTTGAAATATAAGAATATAATTTCTATAGAAATATAATATCAATCCAGATAAAATGCTAAAAGTGACTATTATATTTATTTTCATAAGGATGAATATCAAAATGACGCGGTAACGAACGCGGTCGCGTAGCGACGACGGTTGTTATTAACATGGCAGAATAAATTGCATGTCAAATTAGAAAGTATTTTAATTTATTAGTATATATGTGTAATGTAATGTTATATAGCCTATAGCACTTCTGAAGAATGCAGCTTTCATACAAAACAAAAACAATGAAAATCGGACCAGTAGATCCAGAGATCTTAGCGTTCAAACAAACAAACAAACAAACAAACAAACAAACAAACAAACAAACAAACAAACAAACAAACAAACTCTTCCGCTTTATTATATTAGTATAGATATATATATTACGTTTTCGTTTCTACGACCTGACTGGACAAAGCATATCTGATCGATCTCCATCTTTTATTCGTTTGGAAGGAAATGATAAAAAAAGCCTAATAAAGTAATAACTTGACCTGAAAGTGTTGGCAGTCGTGGATCCAAATCCTACTTCGATTTTAAGCATACTCTCAATACAGAAACATTGGTTAAAATTAGGTTCAAGCGCTCCACCATCACCGGCCAGAGAGCACGACCAAGAGGTGCTGTCACGACTTAGCAGTACTGCTGAGAAACAAAGAGCTACTCTACGCAGCCAGGAGCAGCAGCTGCAGAAGAAACAGCAGCTCATTGAGAATGTGAGTGATATTCCATATGTATATAATGTTCGCCTAAACTTATGGCGTTCTGTTTTACAAATATCTTCATTATATATGTTGTAATATTTATGAATTATAACGTTTATGTTTTTTAAACAACCCTCACGACTCTCGTCGGCTGTCCTTTTCTGTGGCTTAAAACATTAATTGTTTCTATAAGGCATCTCAGGCCCGAGTAATACCAGCTTAAACCCAGTGAAGCAAATTTCTTAAGAAATAATAGATTATTTATTTACACTTTATTTATTTTAAGGCAACCTTGTCACCGTATTTCTTCTTTAAGCCAAAGCTGATGATACCAAAAGGGTTCACAGAAGGTAATTTTACGGAGAAATATAATTGAAAGGGGGAGCAGAGGGGGCAGAGGGAACTTAGTGTTAAGACACTCCGTTCCCCACTATCTGCCTAATTCTGGAGGCAGAAAGTGGAGAACGTACTAAGTGATAACTCTATATTGCACTATCATAGGTTATTTTTATTTTCTAAATTTAGGATATCAGTAATTAGACGCTATACCTCTAAGGGATACGATAACGATGAAATATAGATATTCAAGGTGAGCAATATCTTGTGTAGGAACTAAGACGATTAAAAATTTTAAATTAGAAATTATGATAATTTATAAATTAGTTTCTAGTCGGCGGAAAGTGAAAAACGGTGTGTCTTAACTCTACGTTCCCTCTGCCTACACTGCTATATGCGAGATACAGTGTTAAGCTGAAAATTAATAGTTTTTGTCGTTAGCAAGTAATAGATATTTTAAATTAACTTTTATGGTAAAATAGTGTAATGATTCTTCTTTTTTCACCATGTGCTCACACAGAGACATGTGGAATACTTGAAACCAGTATTACTTTTTGTCTAATCGCTGGATATATATTTTTTTCATTTATTTAGCTACATAGTTTGGCAATAGCTTCCCCACCATTTCCCTCCCCCATTTAGGACTTTACTTTACTTTTCACCGATGATGAAATAGTCCATTACCCCGAGTGGAAATCGAACCTGGAAATTATATTAGTTTCTAAAACCACTCTGAATGTCCAAGATATATTAACTGCTGCATCGAACTTTGTGGTTCAATACTATTATTACTATTGTTATCTTTTATTTTATTATTATCTTTTTTACTATATTATTACTGTTATTACTGAATGAAAAAATCGTAAGCAATTTGAATATTTTACTACATTGAATGTAACTTCAGAGAAGTTCTTATAGTCTGGCAAATATGTTATTGATAATGGGAAGCACGCGCGGCAAATTGCGCAAAAAGCGTATTTTGATGTCTGCACATAGACACCCGCTCACGCCGGACCGATTCCCCGTAAGGGCTCGCGGGGAATCGGTGCGGGGTGTGACCGGGCTACGGTACAGTCGAGCGCAACGCTATCAGTTCATTACTATGAAATATGAATAAAATATCATATAATAGCATCATATATACGGAATGGCGTAGTAGAGCATTTATCTAGTAATATTATAATAATTAGTAAAAAACACCAAAGCAACATACAAAATGAAGATATGGATAAGCAAATTGAAAAATTAAATAAAAAAATTGAATTAAATTATTATAATGAGGCCACATACAAATCTTCTCAATCCAAATTCAATAAAAAAGTTAAATTTAAAAAGTAAATTTAATATATAAAACATGCAAACAAATACAAGATTTTGGCGTTAGGCAACATGCAAAATCAACTTATGGGTAAGTTTTTATTTTTTTTTATTAATGGAAATATAGGTCTTAACAAATAAATTATGTTAATAAATAATATCTCCAATTCAATCAAAACTTTATTACCGTTTTATTTAAAACGTTAATTAATGCATGCATGAAAGTAAAAAATAAAAATTGACAAATAATAAAGCAAATAATTAAAAAAAGGCATTTTTGTTTACAATTAATTATATTCTTGTTTGAACAATATAGTGTGAACTCGATTGTACCTATAAAGATGTGTGGGTGCGAATTTCCTGTAAGGACGTAGCGCTCACACTGAGGCAAATGGCAAACTATGGCAAAGGGATACCGCACTCTCATTTTTTGTACCTCAAAATTTATTGAAATAATTTACCCAATATTATAATTTTTTATATAATCTTTAAGATGTTTAAATATTGCCAGATATTTCTATATTCATATTGCATAGTATATAAGCTTGTATTATGCATACTGAATGTTTATGTTGTACATAAGTGTGTATATAGTATATACACATATACGTAAATGTTATGTGCCATTAGTTATATAAGCAGAAGCTTAGAATTGATTAATTATTTATTGACTCAAAAATATTATACTTTTCGGGCTAGTCTTGATTTTATTCTCGACAACAATGTATGGAACAATGTATGGAACATTTAGATATCCTCATAAAATCTTCGTTTTGTATAATTTACTACAACATATATACATAAACATGATCAGATATTTTAATTATCGTATAGGTAAATGTGATTTGCTAAGCGTGGGGTAAAACAACATAACAGGGTAACACTGATCGAACGTTCTCTGCGCATACGTATACTGCGCAATTTGCCGCGCGTGCTTCCCATTATCAATAACATATTTGCCAGACTATACTTAAGAATTTCTTATGGTAACACACTATTAACTTTTTTTTACGTAACTTCATCGTCATAGTTCTGTCTTGTATGCGTATTTATAATTAAATAGAGTCACTTTTACTTTTACAGTGTGAGAGTATACATAGATGTATAATTGTATAACTAAAGCTTTACATCTATTAATTATACTATATTTGATATTGATGAGTAAAACTTTATCAATTTACAAATATATTAATGGTAATTATGGGGCCAGTCGTATCGCAGGGGAACAAGTGTTTGACTGTCATGGCGACTGGTCATGGGTTCGATCCCTATTCGAGGAATTGAAATTGATATTTATTTAAATTTATATTTTCATTTCTGAGTTCCGTCACTCATTACGCAATGCCTCGAAGCATTCCGCAGAAAGAAGAAAACATAGTGTCTTGACACTAGTTTCACTCTGTCTTTACTGCTGTGTGATACAGCGTGAAGCTGATTTATTTAGTTTATTCTTTTATAAAATGTAGGTACATTATTTATGTCCGTTGTCATATGGTCCCAGTTGGATATGTATAACAATGAAAAGTCGAGAAAATACATCTAAAATATACATATGTATGTATTTTCCCTAGACAGTTTCCCGAGTCTGGTTAGTTAGGCGAAATGTGATTTCGGCCTATCTCTAGTATCTGACGGTACAAAATGTAGGACAATGTAATGTTATTATTTTTATATTCTGAGCTGGGCCAAAAAATGTAGTCGAGTTAAAAATACGTTTTTTTTTTCAACTTCACTTATATCCCGCATGTAGTAGGTTAGGCAGTAGTGTTAAAACACTCGGTTCTACATTTTCGGGCATACCTGATGAAGAAAAATGATGGCTGAAATGTTGAGTGGCGGAACTTGACGCCATGCTTTCCATTTTTTTCGCTCTGGTGTTGACAATAGAGCGGTGAAAATAAAATATTAAATATTCAATTTTTTCGAGTGGGAATCAAACTCACAACCTGTCTCTGTTTACAGTCACTCATTTGTGCCCCTATACCACGACTCACCTTAAAATATGATTGTGCTCTCATGGCTTCTTCTGTTAATTGAAAGAAAAAATAATATCTTGACGAAACAAATGTTCTTATATACCTACTTCTTTTATTCTATACTCTAACACCTTTTAGCTAATACAGCGAGATGATCTCATTGTCTATGACGTCACCGTGACATTCCCTAACAAAACACGAACCAAAATGTAGTAACCTTTACCCCAGTACTGATGTAGGGCGTGACAGATTAAATAACCCGTATACTTGAAAGGTCTTCTCCCTATATCCATACCAACGATATATCATTATAGCGTTTTATTTCATCCATTTTGACTTTGTTTTTTAGTTGATGAGTTCCAGTGTTGCCATATCGTTAAAAATAAGTAAAGCAAACATTGCTTATTTGTTTAAAATGTTTCATCAAAATTAATATTGTTAGGTTAGGTTAGAAAAAAAAATGTAGCACTATATTTTTTTGTATTACCTTGCACTCAGCAGAGGCAGAGGAAACCTAGTATTAAGGCATCGTTCTCTATTTTCCGCCGCACCAGAGCGAAGAAGATGCAAATATTGAATACGAGTATATAATTTCCTCCAGTGAGAATAGAACCCATAACCTGGTCGTGTTTACAGCCCCACTTTGTGCTCCTGCTCCACGACTCTCCTCTATTCCATACAGTGTTATTTTTAGTTTTCAATTACTTTACATGCTCCCTCTTTAAGTGACGTGGCGTAGATTGGTAGACCCATTTGGGAGTTTACTTCGCGAATTGAAAAGAAATTGCTTACAATGTTTTTTAATTTAATCTGTTTATTACTTTTATGATGATAATAGTTCATCCTGGAAAATGTTTGTATAAAAATAAAATAATATTTAATTTACATTAAGTTACCATAATTATTATTAGATAGTGCTAGTCGAAAATGTTGTTAAAATTATACTTTTAAAATAATGATATAATTATAACGAACGAACGAGTCATTTCTATTGTAAATTGCTTACAGTCACGATTATGGAGAATGATATTATTGAAAAACGACAATTCTCATGTTTAACATTTATATAAATAAATATTTATATTATAATTCAAAGAAAAACTAATTAGAACATATAATTTATACTCGGAGTTAATGCTTCCAGAATTCGGCAGAAAGTGGGGAACGAAATGTATTAACACTAGGTTCCCTCTGCGTACCCTGTTGTGTGCGGGATGCAGCGTGAAGCTGATAAAAAAATACCAACCGCCACCTTTATTATGTTGTTTTCTAGTAAGAATTTTTTCAAAAATAAAATAAAAACAACAATCGTTGTATAACGCGGTAGTGAATAACAAGTTCAAGCGAGTCGAGAGCGCGCACTCCACGTGTAATGGGATCCGGCGAGAGGGTAAAAAGCCGGTCTGGAAAATGCAATTGACACTATTGCAGCAATTTTAGGTCAAAATATTTACACTGCAGCGAAATATGTAAACTTAGTTGTTCAATTATCGATTATTATTGCTAATATTGATTATAGTTTTACGTATATGTTAACGTTTATTATATTTGCAAGTCAGTATATTCTATGACTTATATTAGACTAGACTAGACTTATATTATTAGGTTCATATTTGGTTACAAAAATTGTAAAGTTAATTTTATAGCTAGAAATTACTTCCCAGTGAACACAGAACTAAGTACCCATATAGGTCTTCGATTCTTCTTTCATTGAAGGCGAGAACGATGTTAGGTTTATTGAACATTTATCTTGGCTCTCATTTCACATTTATGTTTTTGATGATATATCATTACTTTTTGTAAAGAGGTTATTAATATATGTTTTTGTTAAAATAATTTTATTTTCTTACTTTTTTTCTGTAACTTTCACACTTAACCTTTTTTTTCTACTTTATTCATAGTTATCTATAATTGTCAGTTTTCAGATTTTTCCCTACATTTTATAAACTTGGTTTTTAATATCAATTTTCTATGTCATCTAGAAGTGGGTTAGGTTTTTGGTAAGTGAGTCAGTCACAAAAATGTCGGTTTTTAAACGTTAATATTTCAATAGCTGTTTGAATTAAATTCACAAATTTTATATACTATACAAGCTAGTGGATATCGATAAATGCGCTAAATTCATATATTAAATAGTTTAGGAGTTATATAAAACTCAAAAGTAGCTAGAAATATTTCGCCTAAAATACTTAGTTTTTTAACTTGGCTGGACACGCTTACGTGTCCTTAATGAACATGTAAATGGATTTTTGGTATACATATATTGAAGACCTCGGTTGACCTTCGAAAACACAGTTTCCAAGATACTGGAGGAAGGTCACGTAAAAAGCTTGAGGATCCCCCGGAGGGCATGTACGAAGAGGTTGATGACAGTGGACGAGGCGAAAGAGGTATGTAGAGACCGTAGTGTTTGGCGCTCCGTTCTCTCTGACTACCCCGCTAGGGATAAAGCGTGAAGCTATGTATGTATGTATGTATAAAAGACATTTATATGATATTTATTGTAAAAATTTAGAATGATTCATATAATAATATATTTACTACCTCATTGCGATTACTCATCGCCAATTCAACACACGAAGAAGTTGCGAGACGATATTATTATATCTAAAGATTATGGCTGACTTACAAAAACAGTTTTTATTCATATTTGTCTTTTTTAATATACACGTTATACTCGTATTTATGTTTATTCATATATATAAGGATTCTATTATTTTCTATGTGAAGTATGGAACCTTAAATAGAGCTTTCATCATGTAAAATTAATTATTTGTATATTTACATTGAGGTTATAAAAAAATAAGCGATTGTATTCATTAGAAGACATAAAACGGCCTGTACACAAGATTAGGTGTGCACCTATTTCAATCTTGTTATAGCATGTGGTTTATACTGCAACTTAAGTTTAGTGACTACTCACCGTTGCCGTTGGGAACTAGGTATTTCAAAAAAAATACAGTCGAATTGATAACCTCCTTTTCTTACAGAAGTCGGTTAAAAATAGTTGATTTTATTGGTGCAAAACCCACGAGATTGTGGATTTAGGTCGTCTCTGTTACCAGCATAGTTTAATTATTTTCTATAGTGTAAGCAGTTAACTATTTTCCTTTTATAATCCATAGGTATACTATAATATAATAGTTTTAAATATATCGTTCAATAGATTTCTTTGAGGTTTATTTGTTGTGTAATTATTATGTAAGAAAAGTTTTATATAATCATTGGTGTTTAAAAAAATATTAAAAATTCACTTGTCTCGATCGATTCGATCGTAAATGTGAATGGTGAAAGTCTTTTAGAATGTAACTTAGAACAATAAATCAATATACATACTATTTCGTTGTAAATTTCATTATTATTTTGTTGTTTTGTCAATAGAAGATTTTTTAATTAACATTTTACGAGTTAATTTTAATCTATAGGTACGTATAATAAAACTATAACTCATCGTTGTCTGTACATAGAAGATTTATGAGAAAATCTATTATTAAATTTTTGTCTAATTGCCTGTGCGTTTCTTCCCACTAGTCTCAGAAGCGGCTTAACCGATTTAAATGCAGTTTTAACTGTTGTGTTTTGGCAAATTTTACTTTAACATTTAGTGTTTATTTTATTTCAATCGGTTCATAAATAAAAAAGTTTTGACAAAATTGCTACAATTTTTTTTATTGAATTGACTGAAACTTTAGCTTTAAATGATAATGTTATGAGATGACAAAAATAAATCAGGTAATAAAATAAATAATTGTGTAGTACTTACAAGCGGGCGAAGCCGCAAGCGTGTTAAATATATACATAAACATATAATCCATTGCATGTGCATAAATGTAATTTCACTTGAAGGTCTTTGCTCATCTTCATCAAAAAGCTTTCTCACGGCCTGGCTTAAAACTTATTTTTATTTTAACTATTTATTTTTGTTCTACTTTACTTAGTTCCTAACTTTTGTTGGGCTACTCTAATTGTAATACTGCCGCAACTTATTTAATATTTAACTTAGTACATCACTATTTTAATCAAACTTTAAACTAGGTACTGTGATTAAAAAGTACCATGATATCCATATGAATAAATTTCTAAATCTAAAACTTTATTTACGCGTGCTTTATTTAGTGAGAGAAATAGGACATTTTGAAATATTTAATTGCAAATTCATTTCTTCGCTCTGGTGTCGAGGCAAAGGGCGGTGTTGTGTTACGTCATTGAACATGCAACACCTCGGGACCACTACCAACGGAGTGTCTTTACACTGGGTTCCCTTTGCCTACCATGCTGCTTGCGGGATACAGAGTGATTTTAAAGTTTACCGAGCTCTTTGCATGTTATAACGTTATTATTTTGTCAAAAACAAAATTGACTTATTATACGATCCTTTACAAAAGATAAAAGATATTTAATGCGTCAGTAACTTGAGATGCAAAGATTATTTTAATCATATTGTCTCTTTAAAAAATCCGTCAGTGATCAAAATCAGTTGACAGATACAATATTCAATTTTAAAAAGAGGGTGGATTGGGCGGCCGTTTATATAAATTCGAAGAGCTTCCAACCCAATCTTATTTTATTTGGGATTCTTTTGTTTTTTCTTATATCCCCCTTTTACCATATTGTATTTTAAATATTTCAACCATGCGTAACAAGAGTACTAGCTAGCTATTTATTTGTGAATGTACATAATAAAGTGAATATTTAAATTTAGAAAATTATGTTTATATACTTTTTTTTCATATTAATATCGAATATAATCAGGTTCCCAGGTTCCCTCTGCCTTAAAAAGTCTAATATGAATTGAAAAATATTAATGAAATGTCGCACCTAAGTCGAAAAAAAAATTAAAAATGTATCATAATTATATGTAAATTCAGTAAATGTCATGTTATTTTTGCTAGGGTTTTTTTCACAAGATTTTTATTTCCGAGCTAAGTCTTTCAACAATGCATACCATTATAGAATGCTTTAATGTTATCTATTCAGCTGTGAAAACATTGCTGTGGTGTTATTAAGTTTAACTGCATCGCATACATATTAAGTTTTAAATTTTTTTACATGGAAAGTGGGGAACGGGAGAGTTTTAATTGGAACGGAGTGTTTTAACACTAAGTTCTCCGGTTCCCTCTGCCCACTTTGCTATGTTCTGTCGCACACTAAACACTGAGTCATGAGGAGGGGAGAAAGAACTGTCCGTTCGAAACACGGCTAGCGTTGGGTTAAGAGTGAAAGAGAGTGCGTGAGAAAAAGAAGCAAGACAAACTAGCGCCGTTACGCGTTACGTAACGAAACGTTTTTCCCTTCCATAAAAAGTTATCACTTGAAAATATTATTTCACATTTATAGGGTGAGACATGTGCATGCATAATGACTTCTATTTATGATGAAACATGTTAGGCCAGCAAAGACGAGATACATATATACCATGCAAACATCTATTGAATACACAGTTGAGCTGAGTGGTGACGGATTGCCTCTAGACGGATGTTTAAATATAGTATTTTGTATAGCAGTGATTACGTGTTTTTGTTTTCATTCATGTTTCTAAAGAAAATGTCGTTTTTATTATTTTATAGCAATTAACAAATATTTATTTTGTGCAAGAAATATACAACGTTTTGGTTTTATTGCTTTTTTATGTTTGTTTATTTAAATATTATAATATACTAGCGGCCCGATCGCGGCTTCGCCTGTGGGAACCACGGTATTATTGATTTCTGTCTCCATGAGTGACGTCCATGCAAAATTTGAGACTCCTAGCATTTGCAGTAACGAAGTTTCATACAAACTTTCAACCCTAAAAACAATCCCTTAGGAGTCGAATATTGCAAATTCCCGTCTTAGCGAGCACCTACGTCCTATAAGTAACTCCTATGCAAAATTTGAGATTCCTAGCACATGTAGTTTCTGAGATTTCGTGATGAGTGAGTGACCTTTCGATTATATATATATAAATTAAGTTTTCATTGCGTCATAAATGTTCAAAAATATTATAATTTAAATAATAAGTATAGTAAAAACCTATATGAGACTTTATTATATACAAGCTATATAAACATAATTTATCTTGTTATTTATATTTAATGTTTTCATTTCTTCGTTCTGATGCATCCCGAATTCGGTAGAAAATGGAGAACGGAGTGTCCTAAAACACCAGGTTCCCTCTACCTAACCTGCTATGTGCAAGATACAGCTTGAAGTTAAAAATATATATTTTTAATTTGAATGTTAATAATGTAAATCTCGTTAAGACCACTTCTATTTAGTACTTAATGAGTGTTCATTTTATTAATCGACAATAGTTAGTTGTTGCTTGTCATTAATTGTTATCGCTTAGATAATTTACGAATATTTTTTTTGTTATCATTTTACCCTATTTAAATATTTAGTACGTTATAATAGCAATACTTTCTGATTGTATTAGTTTTTATTATATCGTTAATTTTAAAAACAACGTTTGGTAGAATTTCATGTCATCTTTTGCGTGATTAACTCGGTGGTTGCGGGTTCGATCCCCACTCGAGGTAGTGAAATATTTATTTACATTTATATTTCCATTTCTTCGCTCTAGTTCTGCCACTCAACACGCAATGCCTCCAGAATTCGGCAGAAAGTGGGGAACGGAGTGTTTTAATACCAGATTCCCTCTGCCTATCCTGCCATGTGCGGGATACAGCGTGAAGCTAAAAAAAAATAATCCCGATTGGTAATATAAACTCAAAACTATTGTATTCGATCAGGGACATACTAACTGTACTACGACGGTGTCTTTTAGACTATTTGTATTTATACTGTCTTTTTTTCTAATTCCTTTAATTTCATTGATTACTCCATTCTAACGTTAAAGTGAAAAGTCTAATGTACCGCAACCAGAGCGAAACTGCTCGAATTTGCGGCATACGAGTGCTGACCTTCGGTTATTCAATAAATTACTAATATTATTACTAGGTACTAAATTATTAAGTAAATTGATATATTGATTACACTTAAAACATTAATAATCGATAGGCTGAAGGAATCTGGGAACCCAGTGTGTAGGGTTAAGGCACTCTCGTTTCCCACTTTCCGTTGGATTTTGGAAGTATTTCGTGATGAGTGGCGGAACTGAACGCCGCGCTTTGCCTTGTTACGAGAGTGATTAAATGAAAATATTTTTTTTTTGTTTCCTCGAGTCGGAATCAAACCCATAATCTGTAGCAGTCGTGTGTTTACAGTCGCACGCTTGTACGGAGGGTACACGTTAAGGCTACTGATAACTACTATCATAAATGAATGTTTTATTAAAAAATACATTATTTTTTTTTTGTTTATTTATATTTATTATTATTTTTATTTATTTATTACATGCTAGATTAAATTTTATAATCTTCGATTTGTTCACTGATGAAGAGACGATTTAATTGCTGAAACACTGCGCTATATGTTGCGAGATTCAATGCAGTTTTCCTTGTGTAAATCTGTCCAATTTTCTTTCTATTTAAATTAGAATTATAATAGATTTGTAATATAACTTAGGCCCCTATTTATAAACCGCTCTCAAGTTTGAGATCGATCTTGAGATGTCATTTTCATTCATAAATTATATATCTATGAATCAAAACAGCATTTCAAGGTCGATCTCAGATTTGAGAGCGATTTTATATAAACGAGTCTTGGTAACTGAGATATAAACTTATAGCTATTGTGCTTCTTTTTATAATATTGATTATTAATTAAATATTAACCATTCGTTAGTTCTAAAGCAAATATTATTCTTAATTTAATTTACCTTCCTCTGTAGATAGTGTTTAAATATTTATTTAACATTATTACTTAAATTATTTATCGACGACTGAAACAACAGTATATTACATGGATTTGTTTAGATTTTTTGGCCTAAAATGTCCATTTGATTTTTTCCTTGTGTCTAAATGTTTTCGGATTATAAGGATTGACGTATCTAATCATAAAGATATAATATATAATGTATTTTATCTCCCGCAAAGTTAGTGTACTATCTTCATATGCCTACTACATTATAGTTATCTGTCACATTTTAGATTGTATCGTTACCCAACATTACTGTTTAAAATAGTAAATTATATTTATACTGCCGCGGTTTTTTAAATTTTCAATAATATGTATTTTAAATTAATTTAACTCATTTTTTTTGCAAGATTTCTATTTTTTTCTAAAATATAAAATGGCCATTCTGGATGAATTACAGTTGACGAGTCAAGTGGAGAAATTAACTCAGGTTAGCCGCGACCTCGGACGGAAACACAAGCAGCTTCAAAGTCAGGTACCTACCTCTTTTGAATACTTAAATCTCTTTATTTGCTCTTCATTCGCGTCGTTTTAGATTAGTTAATTATGAAATGTTAATTATTTTTAATTATAATGATAGTTTGGAAAAAGTGAAATATCATAAATAAAGATTTATTTTTGTTTTATTTTCATTTATATATGTATTTTTTAATTATGATTGGACAAAATTATTGCAAAGAATATCATCTTAAAGTTAGCTGTAGATAACTGCGCGTATTTGATTTTAGAATATTTCTTGCTTTTGATTACTTTGTTTCGAAGTTTAGAAAGTTTATTTAATTCGACAATAAAATAATATTTTTAATAAATAAAAACGTCCGCCTTCGACGTAATTTTGATTATGATTGAGAATTAATTTTGCATTTCTTATTATAGATGCGCTTAGTGTGCGAAGAACGTACAGAGTTGACCGCCATAGTCCAGTCCCAGCAGCGCGACATAACCGCCCTTCAACAATCAGATGCTCACAACAAAGTAGGTAAATGTGAACGGCACAAGGGTGTGGGTTCGATCCCCACTCGAGGAAGTGGAATATTTATTTACGTTTATATTTCCATTTCTTCGTTCTGGTGTCGAGGCAAAACGCGGCAGAAAGTTGGGAACAGAGTGTCTTCTCTCAGCGTGAACCTGATACTTCCATTATGTATATGTTACCGGCAATCTATATGATTTCGTTATTCTGTGCAATATCTCGGCAATGTCTAAAATCCAAGGTGTCCAGGCAATCCATTACATACTTTGTCTAGGTAATTAAAAAAAAATGTTAGGGATTGTATAAAATACTTGCTTTTGCACCGGCAATGTGTAAAATGAATAGATCTTAGTCAATATTCTTATATTTGAGCTACAGATTGGGCGGTTTTTAAATGGAAATTAGGTAAATTTATAAGTAACTAAAATAACCTGCCCTTAAATTCCCCCTTTTTTGTTATTCTATTTATTGCCGAGGTATTGTATAGAATATAGAATAATACAGATTTTCGGTAACATATATGTATATGTATTGCAATTAAATTTGTACGCTTCAGTGCGTTACTACTTGTTTACCTTAATTTTAATATAATATTTTAATGAACATTGGACTTATGTTTTGCCGTCATTATAAATTAAACACAAGCGTGTGAATATAAACGCGACAGGTTGTGGGTTCGATTCTCACTAGAGGAAATTAGATATTTATCTAAATTTATATTTTAATTCCGTGGAAAGTGAGGAACGGAGTGTCTTAACACTAGGCTTCCTCTGCCTAATCTGGGACATGCAGGGTACAGTGTAAAGCTGAAATTAGATATACTAAATTGCAACAAGAAATCCACATATTCTACGTTGTATATTGCATTAAATATATTAAAGAAAGGATAATAAATCTTACAAAAGTCAACTGTCTCTCGTTATCTGATGAGTTTATAAATACGCATATAGAGGAAGCAATTGTTCACAGCTAGTCTATAATGTATTAAAATGTATGTACATACATACATATATTTCTACTTACTTCAATTTAAATATTTAACATTTTAAGTCATTATGCAACTTAGTTTTAATTCGTAGTTTTCTATAATTTTTAAAATATTTATGTATGTATGTATGTATAAAGGAAGTAAAATTATATTTTTTATTAAGACTACCTTTAAGCAATTAAAAACTTTTTGTTTTAATTTTGTTGGTCCGAAATACAGAAAGGAAGTTAATCAAATACCACAATCCCTTTAATTTTAATTTAAACATTTGCTCCAGTAGAATTTTAATCCCCTAATGTCTCCGGTCATCAAATACATAGCATTTCTTTTAAGGTTCATATTCAAATATACAACCCTCAACTTTAAAAGGCTTTTAAAACAAAAGTTAAAACAATATAAATTATTTTATCTTTCTATCAAAATCAAATCAACTTCACGCTGTATCCCGCACATAGCAGGATAGGCAGAGGGAACAGATTGTTAAGACACACCGTTCACCACTTCCCGTCGAAGTTTTCCAAATATTATGTGTTGAGTGGCGGAACTCAACGCCGGGCTGCCTTTGCCTTGATGCCAGAGCGAAGAAATGAAAATATGAATAAATCATAATTCAATCCCTCGCGTGCAAATTGAATCCACAACGGTCACGGTACCCTTGTTTCCTGCCTCGGTCTGATCTATCTATCAAATAACATAAAAGCTATTTTATATTATTTTATAGAGAGATGAGGAAAGACATGTTTTGCTAAAACACTAAGAAAATTGCACTACAAGTTATTAATTCATATAATTGTAGATGCAAGTATATTATAAATATAAAATAATGTCGCCAAACAATTGCTATGAGGAAAGTAAGCAAGCGTGGAGCGTGACGTAATTTCATATGATAAAAATCACTTTAACACAGAAGTGCCATCGCTATCAAGATCGAGACTCAAGACAAGACTTAAGTACTGTATTTTGTACTTAAGCATCGCGATCGAAGATAATGTGCAAAGATTTTTATTATTTTCTAATAATAGCTTTATGTTTTTCGTGGCATAGTGGTACAAGCGTGTCAATGTAAATGCTACAGTTGTGGGGTCGATTCCCACTCGGGAATATAATATTTAATATTTTTTGTTTCATAAAAATTTTAAATATATTTTTATATAGGTAATATTTTTATTTTTTCGCTCTGATAACAAGATAAAAGGCAGCGTTGAGTTCTGCACCTCGACTGTCTCCATTGTCTCCACTATCTTAAAGATTCAGATGAAACGGGAACAGGGTGTCTTATCACTAGGTTCCCTTGATCTACCCTGTTCTACGCGTAATACAGCGTGGAACTGAAAAAAAAAATATATTATTAAATATTAATATACTTATATATTTAAGAAGTGCACATCATGCGGGCTGGCGCTAGCCGAGGAGGAGGAGGACGAGGATCAATCGTCGAAGCCTATATACAGCGTGCGCGAACTTCGCGATATATTACACGAAAGGAATGAACTGAAGTTGAAGTTGAACCGCGCTGAGGAGCAGTTGCAGGCGTTGCAGCCTGAGCCGCAGCCGGATAGGTTAGTATGGGGAACAGTTTTAACACAAGGTTTCCCCTGCCCTGTCCTACCCTGCTATAAGTAAATAACCTCGGGAAGTTATGATGATGAAATTATTTTTTGAAAAGAGCACCAGTTGAGTTTCTTGCCAGCAAAACTGCCTTTAAAACCGGCGGTACCTTCCAGTAGGACTGACGTTACTGACATTTTCATATAACTTATGATATCAAAGTGTTTGGCCTAATTCAACAAAGAATATTTTGATTGAGATTTTTTTTTCATGTATATAAAACAGCAGCTCGGACACATCGCCGTCATTAAGCACATCAGTAGCGGAGGAAGACGAGGCTCCGGTCCAGGGACCCTTACCGGCGGAGCCCGACGACGCACCCTGGAAGAGACAAAGCGGGATTAGGAAGTTGTGAGTATATTAAAGTATTTCTTTGAAGTTTTAATCTATTCCAAGGATAGAAAAATATATTAGAAAACGTATAAAAAATAATGTAGCAGGATTTGAATCGGCGGCGGCTCTTGGTAACCGTCCAAACGAGCATCTTCGAACTTAGCATCAGAGATGATAGGGAGAATAAGAAAATTAGTGGTCAAAGCGTTGGGATGGTTAACAATAGCCGCGGGTTCCTGCTTCGCCCAAACTTTTATATATTTTCTAAAATATATTTTGTTTCATTATTATTTTTTTGTATATATAAGGACGTTATAGAGTTAAGTGTTGCCATGTTTTTTGCGTTGATGGTATTTCAAATTGATTGGTAATTTATTTAGGATTCACTTAAAAGATATATATGAAATACGTTAAACTGTTTGAATAGAGTGATTGAAAATATTTTCTTAAAAAAATATAAAGAATATGGCTATACTTCTTGACGCAGTTGTTTAGGTCTATCTAATATTTAAAAATATACAACACTAAGATATTTAATATATTATATGCTTAAAGAAATACTATTCACTTTTTTAGTTAGACTTTTTTCGACTGTGTCCGAAAACAGTAAATAAAAATAATATTAAATCTTCGCTTAATTATTGAAAAAAATAAATAAACAAAGAATAAACTTATCCGATTGCTATATATTAAAACTGGAATCGATTGAATTTTTAATTTCAATAATAATTCGATATTTATTTTTGAAAATAGAACATATGTGATATTACATACATAGAAGTAATGGGTAACAGGAAAATAAACACTGCATTTATTTATTTAATGTTTCCTTGTTTTATTTATCTATGTTTAATTATACTGATTGTTTGTATGCAGTATTTAATTTTCCTGTGAAATATGCATGTTTGGGATAAAATAACAATATATGGGATATTAGGTTAAATCATTTACTAATGCATGCAAATACTATAAGCTTTCATTACATATTGTATTAAAAACCTTTATATTCATTAAATTAACATGTCTGCCTTATGGTTTTATGTATTTCTTTTTTAGCTTTACGTGTCTTTTCCTCTTTTTAGTGATGCGTTACTTTGCTTTCTATCGACTGATAAATAATTGTAATTATATAAAAAGAAAATTATTCATTAATATACTGTATTAAATAAGGTCGCTTGCGCATTTCTTTTCAATTTATTATATTTGTATGTTATTTTTATAATTATATTTTTATATCAAATTATACTTTAAAATATGAACTTAACTCTTAACTTATTGTTTTAAGCAAACAAGCTAATATAATATATAACTACGATATAGCTAATATAATATATATACGATGTATTGCTACAAGCTGAATCTATTTTCAAAATGCACATTTTTATGTACATAATCATTTATTATAAATTGACACAACTGGCTTTCAAAATATTTATTTCAAAAATTAAAAACAAATACACCCCGCTTCCAATTGGTTCTGGTACATTTTTCCTATTTTTTTTGGTTTATTTATTAAAAAAAAAACGCATGATTCACGATTTCTGGCTTATTATTTATATCAAAATTATGTCGATTGTTTTTAGGTGCGTTATTGTTTAAAATGTACGGCAAAATGCGACCAGGGCCGAAAGAGATCTCTAAACTATGGAGTCATCGTAACACTATGCACGACGCACGGAATCGCATGGAAGTAAAATACACTGTCGCTTATCGCTTGACCCCCACTTCCTTTACATTGTTTTAAATGTTTATTTTTTTATAGCAGATTTTGATAGGTTTTTTTTGACTTGCCAGTGGTAGCAAGCTAGTGCTAAAAATTTTATCTTTTATATAATTTTTAATTTTTTTTTTGGATTTTACACGAGTTTATCGTTTTTAAATATAATAAATGTCATTACTTACCAATGTTTAATCTCCTTTGTAGTAATCTCGGTTGATATTTTATATTATTGTTAATATTAATCAGCATTTCGTTCATTTGTCCCTTTACATATTACCGTCATTTTTAATCATAATTCAATAACCGTCTAAACGTGGTTTGCTAAAACCATTATCTCATTTATTGTAAACTAGTAACATGTTTGCGGCTTCGCCCGCTTTAACTACACGATTATTTATTTACTAATTTGAATTGCTTTCGTGTTCTAATAGCATTTTCATTTTTAAGGACAATTTCAAATTATAGCTTATTCAATAAAACAGCTATATATAGCAATTGTATCGAACAAAATTATTTAATTTAATATAACTTTTTTAAAATAAACACTAAATGTAAAAAAAATGACAAAATTCAACTGGATTTAAATCGGTTAAATTGTGTCTAAAATTATCACAAACGCACAGACAAACAGACAAAAAATATATAGTTAATAGTTTTCCTCAAATCTTCCATGTACATACAACAATCAGTTAAATGTTTGATTATATCTATAGATACGGAAAACCTAGCTTTTTTTTTTTTTATAATTTTGTTGTTTTCGTCCTCGTCCCTGATTTTCGTGGGTAGGTTCCGGTTGGCGCTGACTTCCCGTCACGAAGGTCACCGGTCGCCACCGCCGAAGATCTCTTTCGGCCCTTGGTACTGATTTTTGGAATCAAGGTATTCAAACTAAATTCGGTTTTTTTAATTTTTTTTTCTTCTTGTGTTTTTGCGATACTTCATATAGATAATGTTGATATTGATGTTATTAGAGTTGATATATTTTTTTGGCATGGATAGATATTTGGTTAGGAAGTTATTTTATTACTTAATTTATATAAAACTGTAAATTCCTATGAATTATGCAAAATCTATAACACACATAATGCTGAAAGCTTTACCAACTCTAATATCACAACGCTTACAAATGTAAAATTAGTATTTAGGTACTTCACGTTACAAACTTAGTTAAAATAAAATCTATTGAGAAAATAAAAGTAATAAAATTTATTTTTCGAGACAGTGCGTACTTTGCGGTATTCAGTTTCGCCAATAAGCACGCACTGTCTTGATAATTGGGCGGAAATTTGGGAACGGAGTGTCTTGTTAACACTTAAGTTTCCAAAGCCTATCCTGCTATATGCGGGATACAGCGTGAAGTTTAAAAACAAATTTAATAGTGAACTAAGAAAGTATATCGGTCCGCAGTTTTCGCAAGCTCTTTGCTGAGTCTGATATCGCCGTGGGCGGGTTCCCGCGCCCGCTATCGGCGCGCAAGGGAGCCGCGCACGCCGGACCCGCCTCCGCCCCCGCGTAGACACTCCGACACTGACACCAACACATCCACACACACACAACAGACACTATTTAGACGCTTCTCGGAAATCAGACACACAACGCAACACATAGACCTCCGACAGGAACTCTTGCAGCTCAACCTGAACAATTGCGAAGTCGACTCGTGGCTCGGAAACAAGTTTGATGAGAAGGAAGAGTACGATACTGATTTCAGATTCGAACACGATATACCGCTCCAGAAATCTATCTCCCTAGATCGTGGATTAGATATAGTCAACTATTTGAATACTCTTTCAGAATGTACGGACAGTCATGAGGATGTGTTTTGGACGATAGGCCCGGCGGAAGGCAGTTCGAGTTTGCGACTCGAACAGTACAGAAGTTTTGAGGATATACCAGCTTCTCCAAACGTGAGAAGTCGACACGTATCCGTGGATGTGACTAATTTGTACGGAAATAGTTCAGCGCTTACGGTGCTCAGAGAAAGTTACAAAGGAATGGAATCCGATAGTGGAAAGGTTAATCCTCAGATAAGGAAACTGCAAAAAACTTACTCGTTCAAAAATTTCGACGAGTATAGAGATTCTCCAAAGAGTTCTGATGAGCATTTGGAGAGGGTCGATACAGAGATCGACATGCATAGACTGCAAGTAAGTGTGCCAATTCATAGAAGCGTATCGTACAGTGGAAAGGATAAAATTGAAGATACAGTCAATCAAAACGTACGCCAGCGAAGATTTGGTGTCATCACTAACGTGTGGCAAGAAAATCCCAATATTAATCTAAGAAAGGAAGTGCTTAAAAAAGTTAATTCAGATAATTTTAAGAGTTGTGATGACATACGTCATCATCAAAACAAATTCGTTTTTGGGCGTGGTTCATACGAGGAAAACGTGAGTTCGAGGTCTAAAGATATAGAAATAAAATGCGATACACAAGCTATAAATAACCTTCGTAAACTTCGAAGCAACTTTTCAACTCCTATTTCTAAATCAAAAGATCGCAAACTTCCCAAGATAATTATAACAGAAATAGCGAATTCTGACAGTATTACAAACAATGATACGAATAAACTAATAGATTCTTCCAATTCAGTAGTTTTAGATAGAACATGTAACTGTAGGATTTGTAGCGAGAGTGATGTTGAGCAAACTAAATCATATTTGGGCAAGAATTTGCTAAAAATATTTAAAAAAATTGTTTCTTACAAAGATTATGGACGTAATTTGTTATATTGGGATGAAAATATTAATTTCAATGATAACGAAATGTTTCATTGTTTCATAAACATTTTGAAAATGTTACTTGGGCTATGGCTGAGGCATTGTGACCACAAATATCATAATTTGTCTGTAACTGCAAGTGGATAGGTTTAATTTAAAAAATATATTTGTTTTATAATAATGCTTTAAAATAAAAAAAAAATCGCGATATTGGTTGATTATTTAAATTTCTTGTTTACAAATATCACAATTATAATAAATTACTAATAAATCTAATTTGCTTAGTTTAGACTATCACTATTTCATTAGAGTTATATGATTGTTCTTGAAAAGCATAATTGACATAAACATAGGTGTCTAATATTTAAAATAATTTTATGATTTTAATGCCATTTTATTTCTAAAGCGTTGACTAATTTATTTATTTTCTTATACATTGTTGGTTCTACATAAGTATATATCAATAATGTGAGAAATGACCAATATTATATAGGGCTGTGTATGTGTGAAACTCATGTTTGGATAGAGTGTATTGGACTTTATATATGGTGTTATATAATATAATCTTTATACATGATGTATAAATTTGTTTAAAATCTGTTTATTCTTGCACACATTGAATTTTATTTGCCTTAACAAAATGGAAATGCGTATATGCAGTATAAATATTTAAATTTTCAATAGATATCTAACGTAGTGTTTTATTTTGACAAAAAATTTCTGTGATTTCTTATTTTTTTTTAATTTTATGAATTGTTCTGGCTTCGAATGATGCAACTTGTTCTTATTAGTGACGTAAGTTTGACAGAAAGTTGATATTGTATCTGTATCGATTATGTGTAGATATTTTATGGTTACGTCACTAATACATATTTAAAGGTTACTCGATAATTATTGCATGTTAATCGAAGTTCAATTATAGTATATATAACTTTAATTGTAAGTTTATCTGTTGTTAGTTAACAATAGTGTATGTCTAATTGGTATTGGGGAATAGAAGAGTATCACTCACATTGTAGACATTCTAGAAAATAATGGGTTTTCCATCGATTTCTGATAGAATTTTCAATATAATACATCTAAATGTCTACAATGTGCGGATGCTGTTAACATTAACTTTTAACAATTGGCATGAAAACTTTATATCTAGAAACAGTAGAGGTTTTCTTACTTTTTTATATCATAAGAAAAATATTATGACCATTTTGGTCGTGTGTTGCTATCGGAAACGAATTAATAAAATATTCGGTAATTTGTTACGTAATCGAATGGAGCGAGTCTTGTATCGATTTTGTAAATTACTTGCTCATTCGCAAAACTAAGGCATGGACAAGGGCGTTGAATTTATTTTGACAATTGCATCTTAAATAAGACTAATAAAATCCTTCAATAAAAATATGTAAAGGTAATAAAACATATATCGTCGCCTTAGAGTGTTAACCTGTTAATAGCCTATTTAGCAAATTATCTTGAGAGACAAAAAATGTATTTAAAAAAACTATGAATATATATGTATGTATTATCAGAAGATTTTTACAATTTCGAAAATTGATTTTTATTCTCTATTATGTGAAGTAAAATACAGGTAAATTTTGTATTATTCTTTATGTACTTTCGAATGGTGTAAAAATGTACAAATAACGAAAAGACAAAAAATGATTTTAGCAGCTGTACACACTAAGTCGACGATATTATATTTTTTTGGAGTGGGCGTTAACTTATGTGATTGTTGAAAGAAAAAAATACATTCCAAATTTTGATGTCGATTTAATAATATTTTTTTATTATTATAGTGGGAATATGTTCCATTAAACAACTGTCAAACACTTAAAAACGCGTCAAGCATATTTGCATATGCAGTGCATGTCATTTTGTACTTGACGTTATTTAAAATGTGGAAAATCTTTACAGATGGCTCTCTTTGGTGCTCAAATGTACATTGTTCAGAATTCTGAGAACGAAAAGCTTCGACGGCTAATTCAATAAGGAATTTAGTGGTCACAACTCGCAATGCCTACTATTGTTAATTGAAATTTTAATGAAACTACATATTTCTATTTTATCAATATGATTTGCAATTGAACTGTTCCTAAAGTATCTAAACTAATTTTAAATATTGATTTCTAATTCAAATATATGCTTGTATAGACATTCTCTTGTTTTCTTGATTTTGAAACACTATAGTAAAAGTTTTCTTAATTCCATGCAAAGTTTTATCGTTTTTTTCATTATCATTTTATATTTAGATACAATTAAAGGGCCTATCAGTAATTTGATATTTTTATTATATGACAGTGGCTACATTGGGTGTATCAGATTTCGGAGATCGTTTTAATTCTAACTCGGGAAGTGTCAAGATATTACACAATTAGATGTTAGACAATAAAATAAACCAAATTTTTCTCTAAATAGATATATTTAATTGAATTCTAGATCTATTGAAACTAGCTGAGACTCTTCTAAATAATAGTACTAATAGTTGGACTAGAGCCGTTTTATAGAACACTAACAACTAAGTAACATTTTTTGATCGAAAGTTTACACTTTCATAGACTAGATACCACTCGCGGACCGTTCCGTGTGCCTCAATTGATAACGGTCCTTATCACACGAAGTATTGGATATAGTACATCCATATATAATTGGTTGTTGTTATTAAGTTATTGTGAACGTAACCGTTCGTTAGCGTTAAGGCAAATGTAATCATTCCTTAAGTTTCTTTCATAGATATTAGTAAAGCCGTTTACTCCTTTTTTTCTAGCGTGGTTCGTTATTTATTTGACCTTCAGGAATATAAAAAAATCGAACCGGCTTTATCTTAGCTATGAGAGAAGTTTTTTTTTTATATATTCTTCTATTATTATGGCATCATCTGTCATCGCGTTACAATGCTAGTCATAGTGCTGTTGAGGTACTAGATATAAAATGTTCTGTAAATTGAGGAATATTGCTCGTTCAAATGGTTAAAAAAATACTTATTATTGCAACAAATCATTCTTTTTTCGATTCGAATGTTCTCGAAATTTTCTCGTTGAAGATGATTTTTTTGCAATTTTATTTAACGTAATGCTAGTAATATTCCGCCATTTATAATGAATATGTCACACGTTTTTTTTTTGGGTTCTCGTGATCGCAACACAATGTCCACATAATATATTCTAATGATTTTTTTTTATGTTTATCTTGTAGAATGTTAAAAATGTAAGATTTATTGGTAAATAATACGAAATTTATAAGTTGACGGTGTCAAATAATTAAAATATGTTTATAAATAAGTTGAGTGTGTGTTTTATTGAACGAGTGCAGCTCGATGTTGATATTTTCATTTTTTATCTGTAACCCATTTTACATGTTTATTTGGAAATACAGTAATGGCGGATAAAATGAAAGAAATTGAAGGTGTTTCACGTAAGTATCAACAGTGGAGGTCAAGCCAAGAATTTTAGTGATTCTTTTTTAGGTATTTTTTGTTATATTTTATTATACAAATATGGTAGAATGACGGAATACAAACATAAATACATGGCTTTTAACATTGATACTGGTTAATATTATAAGTATATTTATTGAACATAAGTTATCTTTATGTGAGTAATAGCGACTGGGATAGATTTAACATTAAGCCTTTTCATATTCTAAATATGACTGAATAATGTCAGGAAAATATTTAAAAAAAAGTATAAAAAATTTAACGCGTCTTAGCCAACCAGCTCTATAACCATATATTGTTCCGTTTCATATAAACATTTGTTTATAAATAGCATAAAAAATGGTAAAATAAGACTGATTTCCTCGAATCGAACCCACAACCTCGACTTTACAATCGTACGAGTCGATCGCACCACTGCGTTACGATTGGCATCAAGCTTTCAAAATGAAAAAAATATATATAATATAATGTTTTAAATCATAAATTTATTGTCGATTTCCAATGACACTTTTAATATTTAATACTTATCACCGACGCTTTTTTTCTAGACCGGTTATACATAGTGAGTTCACAACAGGTTGCGGCCCACATACTTATGGCAACTTTCTTCAGATTGAAAAACTCTGATGCTTGACAGGTGAATATTTCGATGCCTCAGGTTAAACTATCCGTTACTCAAGACAAGACTAGAGCAGTGGTACTCATTTTTTATTGCCGATTAAAATTGTTCTAAAATTTTATGTTCGAGCATAAAGAATGTTAATTTGATGAATTTAGTGCAGTTAAGTGATATACGAGCTTGGATATGAATTGATTTAATATAACAATTTTATTTTAAATTGGTGGTATTTAATATGTGAATGATATAAAAGTATTAAATATTGGATGAAAATAATGAGTGAATTATATATAAATACGGGCATTAATGTTAAAATACACGCTGCTTTCTGTTTAAATTTACTTACAACCATTTAATTACCTTCGTTGTTAGTTTTAGAACGATATTTTACCCAAAATATCGAATTGAATACATGCATTCAACTCGTTTGAATCTTAACTACATTGTTTAATAAGTCTTTTAACCTACAGTTTGTAAACTTTTGGAGATGCCTTATCAGCCTGATAAAGTACCTTTTCTTTTAAATTATGTTAACATCATATTTTCTAGCTTATGTTATGTTTGTTATCTTACTTATTTATTAATAAAGAATTTTAAAAACAAAAACAAAACTTACAACCATTGTGACTACAGTGAGGTACTGGAGACTGTGCCACCATATATACTCGTATATAGTGGCACAGTAAATCTGCACAGCTATTTACAGCTAACTTCAGAGCGACCACGAATCGTTTGAACTGTAGGTATATTGAATTTGATTATATTTAGATAGTTATCTGTAATACTTAAAATATAATATCTACTTAAAAAAAATAAAATTAAAATATATAAAAGAAATTTTAACTTGAGCGTCACTAGTAAACTATTATTTAGTTATTTAGAAATGATAAACAGTTAAGCTTTTGGTACTTCAATATGTCACTGTAATGGACGGCGAGAAATTAGACACGTCATTGCCTTTGACGTTTATGTTAATTACTTTCGGGCAACGATATCTATATATATAAAATCGAAAGGTCACTCACTCATCACGAAATCTCAGAAACTACATGTGCTAGGAAGTTCAAATTTTGCATAGGAGTTACTTATAGGACGTGGGTGCTCGCTAAGACGGGAATTTGCAATATTCGACTTCGTCGTTTTTGGGGTCAAAAGTTTGTATGAAACTTCGTTACTACAAAATCCTAGGAGTTTAAATTTTTGCATAGACGTCACTAGGACGTAGTGATGGAGACAGAAATTAATAATAACATAGTTCACGCGGGTGAAACCGCGAGCGGGCCTCTAGTATATTATATTTGCGTACCAGTCTACGCGAAAGGTCGTGGGTTCGATTCCCACTCGATGAAATGAATTAAATATTTTGCATTTTTTCGCTCTGGTATCTAATTAGGCAAAGCCCAGGTTTGAGTTCCGCACCCAACACGCTATACCTTTATAATTCGGCAGAGTGTATTAACTCGAGTTTAAGAGACAAATATAAAAAATCTAATCGTAATTGTATACCCTAAATAGGTTCCCTCTATACCCTAAATATTAACTGCTCAATTTTGGGTATATTGCGTGTCGAGATGCGTAACTTAACTCCGCGCTTCGTTTATAAGAACGTGGAAAATCAAATAAATGAGATTATATACCTACATATTATGAAATCTTTCTTTAAGAATGCTTTATCTATTAGAAAAGAGTAGATAAGTTTTTATCATCGATTGCTAGATGAGTTATTTGAGAAAATTGCTTAATACTTTAGAAAGTTATTTTTTTATTATTGATTATTATTATTAATTCATATAAAAATCACAGGCCAATAAATATATGTAGATATTTTTTTATTATGTAAGAAGGATTAGAATAAAATTATGCACCTTAATATATTTTTTTGCTTCACATAACAGAGGGTACCTGGGAACCCAGTGTTAAGACATTCCGTTACCATTAAGACACTTTCGTTTCCCATTTTCTGTTGAATTCTGGAGGCACTGAGTGGCGGACCCTGACGCCGCGCCTTACCTCGTTATTTAATAGTTTTATGGTTATTTTTACGGCCTGTTGGGCAAGTGTCTTTCTTGGGAGAATGACTACCTTCAATTGTTTTTATTATTTGGTCTATTATAGCGGGGCATTGCGTTCCGCTATTAAACACGCAATGTATAAAAATAAGCAAAAAGTGACTGGGTTCTCTGTCCGGTTTTAGATATTGCAATGAAATTAGTAGCTTTCGCTTACTTATATTTTTTTTACATACCAATAGCTCAGGAAACGCCTCTAGTATTTGGCAGGAAGCTCCCCAAATAAAGTTTTAAGAGCTTATACAAACAAACTTCTCGTTTTATCCAGCATCCCGTTAGGTAGAGGGAACCTAATTTTTAGCACACCGTTCTCACTTTCCACCCAATTTTCAATATATTGCGTTTCAACTTGCGAAACTGCTAACACTGCTAAATGAAAGATACAGTGTTAAGCAGTAAAAATATATGTATAACATCTATTACGAATATTAACAAATTGTTCGTACAGGTACAGGTGCGTGTTTAAAATAACATGCATATTTAATCTCGAGGTTTCGGTTTCTCAATTTTCTATTAGAATCGACAATCGACACGCGCGACGGTGTCGAAATAACTGGACAACGACAACATTAATAGACATTTCTACTTTTTGAGTAATATTCGATTATGACATGAACTTGGTGCGCGATCGTAATGGATTATTAATATGACTACATACTTCACATTTTTTTGCGAGAGAACAATGGCGTAGCTAGGGGGGTGCGAGCGGTGCTATCGCACCGGGCATCAAAAGGAAAAGGGGCATCAAAGTCGACGATTCAGTTTGTTTTTTCTTTGTTTTTTAGACCTTAGACCATTTTAAAGGGCATCAAGTCCTCTAAGCCGCACCGGGCATCAAAAGGAAAGGGGCATCAAAGTCGACGATCACTTTGTTTTTTTTTTTAGAACTCATCAACATCAAGGGAAAGAGGCATCAAGTCCCCTAAGCCGCACCGGGCAGCAAATACCCTAGCTACGCCACTGCGAGAGAACTATGAGATGAATTCGGGATTTGGCAAAAATGGGGAACGGAGTGTCTTAACACTAGGTCTGTCTACCCTACTGTGTGTGGGATACAGCGTGACACTAAAACGACACGTTTAAAATTTTTAAACAATTTTTATATAGCAGTTTCGCAGTTAATATTGTTACCTTTTTATTAAAAAATCGGCAACGCCAATTCGCCATGAATGGACTCTTGATTAAAATTTCAAACAGGTATTGCACCTATCTTCCTTGTGTATATATTTTTTAGCATGACACTGTATCCCGTGCATAGCAGGGTAGGCTGAGGGAACCTCATCACGTTGTGTTAAAACACTTCCCATTCCCCAAATTCTGCTGAATTCTGAAGAAATTGTGTGTTAAGTGGCGGAATTTAACGCCACGCTTCGCCTCGTTACCTGAGCGAGGAAATGAAAATATTAAATGTTCCATATCCTCGAGTGGGATTCGAATTCACAACCTGTCGGGTTTACGATTACACGCTTCTGGCCACCTGCCACGACTGGCCTGGTCCTCAAGTATATTAATTACAATTAACCATTATTATATGAATGAAAAAATATACTATTAATTTCTATTAATATAAAAAACTTAAAAGATTTTAAGTACTAATTAAAAGGGAAACTTTTTATTGCAATAACTGGCGAATAAATCTAACTCGAATGTGGATTTGAATGATGCGTGAATGTGGAATATTGTGAGGTTGTGTGCGTCTACCGAATATCGAGGCCGTACCACGGGATGTCGACGTAGTTATGCGGATTGAAACTATTTAATACTTTATTATTAATATTTATTATTATTTTTTTTTCTCTGGAAAAATAAATATTATGTGATATAATAAAAACATATTTTATTATATTCAGAGTTTTATTGTCAAGTTTTAAATATAAATAAGATTATCTAGTCTTATAGAGGCCAGTCGTGGGGCAGCTGCCAGAGTGTGGGTTCGATCCCCAGACGAGAAAATGGAATATTTTTTTTAAATGTATAATTCCATTTCTTCGCTCTGTTATCTAGGTAAAGCGTGGCATTGACCACCACCACCATTCCACCATTCAATATGCAATGCTTCCAAAATTTGGCGGAAATTGGAGGCGGAGTGTCTTAACACAAGCTTTCTGTCTACCCTCATGTGTGCGAAATATACAATACTATCTAAATATTACAATATTTATTTGTATCTTTGGTGTTACAACAATACATATAGTAATTACAACCAAATAATCAAAATAAAAAAAAAATCAAAATCGGTTCACCCAGTCAAAAGTTATGAGGTAACAAACATAAAAAAAAATTAAAAAAACTGTTGAATTGATAACCTTCTTTTCTTACAGAAGTCGGTTAAAAAAAATATCTCACATTACAAATGTACCAAGAACTATACACAATATGGAAATTATTAATATATCTATTCGTGTTATATCAAGATATATCAAAAGCGCTACACGAAGTAAAGGTGAGCTCTGCGCGGGCGCAGCCAGTGACGTGTCGCTCACTTCTCTTCCTTCAGTGAACCGCCAACCGCCGCGAGAGCTTGACGCTTTGAATCCACGAAATATATATATAAAAATAATATAATTGGCATTAACATTAGTGTTCCTTTCATTTGACCAAAACACTCTTTTCCCCCCTGGAAAGTTGGACTTGGCCAAAGACAGTGTATTTGGAAGTTTCTAGTGTTGTTAAAATTTTGTGATTTCTAGGATTGCGTGCTTTAACGGATCGATCGGTAAGTTGTTCCAATCAATAAGGTTAGAATTGTATTGGAATGGGAGAAAAGTAAATGGATAATTCATTTATGAAAATATTATTACTTTTGACAGAATTTAAATACCTGTAGCTGGTACTAGAGTTGAAGCGTGACTTCTTAAAAGTGATACAACGGTAGATATTCAAATGAAATCTGTACATACAATACAATACGACAAAAAACTATAATGATGTGTTAGATATTTTAATGGTATGTGAATAATACATTGTTAAGAATATATATTCGTATGCACACACACATATTATATATATATA
>HE671447.1:112384-251878 GCA_000313835.2 Heliconius melpomene melpomene | reverse complement strand
ATAATGTGAAGTTTTTTGAGTTTTTCAAGAAATTAAAATATTAAATTAAATCACTGTATCCCGCACCTAGTGTTAAGACACTCCGTTCTCCACTTTCCGCCGAATTTCGGAGGCATTGTGGAGGCATTGACTTTCTCTTCTAAAATAATAATAATAATAAAATAAATACAATAAAAGCGTGTTAAAAATCAGCTACATGTTTTATTCCTTATATAGCAGTAGGCAGAGAGAATAAGAGACACCTGAGCTCGAGATATTGTAATAAAAAATAAAAAAAAATGATAGACCAACTATTTTGAATTATTAATATATGTGGGTAGTTTCGATTATAAACACTTTAAAAAACGCCTAAGGAACGAGTTTTATTAGGTATTTAGAAAAAAAAATTGAAACTACCCTCTTTAGTCGTTCAAAAGAAAAATTAAAAAAAATTGCGATTTTTACAACAATATTTATTACGATTTTAATATCAATAAATAAAAACGGATAGTGAGAGTAACTGACGTGAACATTATATAAAAACGATTGATATCTGTTTTGCATTATTTATTACTTCACAGTATATACTCGTATATTAATTCTATTACATATTTATATGTAAGAAAATATATTTTACGCTGGAATTATATTGGAAAAAGAAAGAGAAAATAAAAGTGAAGAATATTATACTGAAGTGGGTATTTCTAATGAAGCATCAACACTTTTAATATACATATATACGGCGTACGTCAAACGGTGAAAGTTGGATTCTACAAGCGTATTATTTTGCACCATTAGGCCGTTTTACACCACTTTCCCCATATTAATGTAATCAAATGAGTAATTTAATTTTTATCGGTGTTTTTTCTTTTAATTTTATCCAATTTAAACGTTTTTCCCTTAATTGTTTAATAGATTTCCAGAAATATATTTTGTATAACGTTGTTTTTTTCTTTTTCAGATTCATTATTGTCGGCAAAATTGTGGAATCAGATTAGGTGAGATATTTATCATTGCTTAAGATTTTTTTAATGTTTTTACAGCTTCAAAAAAGGCAGAGGGAACCTAATGTTAACCTTTAAGTATGGACGTCGGGTCTGACAGACCAGACAGTTCTACGAATTCTACAAATCGGCCACTTCTCGGTGACCTCCGCCACTGAGTCTCTCAGTACCTTTCGTACTAATGACAAAATGAATGTAGATAGCAGTGGTTGTGTCTCTGGGTTCAAAACACGTGAGTATTTAACTTTCTAAACGGGGCCCTGGGTCTGTCAGACCCGACGTCCATGTTTCCCATATATGAATGATTTCAAAACGCCATATATTTTTATAATATTACAAAATATACTTTAATATTTTAATTGTATTATTTGTATTTAAATGTTTTTATTGTTTTATATCATATATTATTTGGCATTGTTTGTTATATATTTTAGTAATATAAATATTATTTACCTAAAAAAGATTCAATTTTTTTAGTTTTTATGATAAAATGGAAAAAAATGATCGACCTAGCACGTCAGGGACAAAAATATCGGTACTTTATAATCAAAATCAAACAAAAGAATTGGACAACGATATTTTATAAAGAAAATAGCACTTTATCAAATAAAAAGACGCGTTTCGTATACTAAACTACTCTAAGAATTGAGAATGACTTTGACTCGCGTTTCGCGATCTGATCTATCATATATTGAACATGAAGCTAAAAAAATAGTTTTGGGATCTTGAAAAACATGTACACTTTGCCCCCAAAAGATATATAGAAACACAACACATACTTATGTTGACTGCAATCGTCCTGTTTGCCTACAATGTTGAAAGCCATTGTGTATCGATGTTCAATAATACCTTATCTTGAGGTGTTGTCAAAATTTTTATTTTATAACATAAGATGTAATTTCTTTATTTTTTTTATTTGTTAGACTTTATATTTTGTTAAAAAAATATTTATTTTATTATCTGTCTTTTTTTATAGTATTATTTTCTTAAGAGTCATCCCATGTGGCCAAGGACTGAAATTGTGACTTTAAGTTACTTAAATCGTTGTGATGCGTAAACTTTAATAAAAAGCGATTTTATTTATATTGATTTTGCTTGATTTGAGGCTATTCATGTAAACTAAAACATAAAATTGTCTTCTTCCTTTAAAAAACAGCCGGAATATGACCAATAAATACATTGGTCTGACAGACCCGACGTCCATATGTATGTTATAAAAAAATCACGTCCATAGTTAAAGGTTAAGATACTCCGTTCTCCGTTTTCCGCCGAGTCCCGGAGGCATGCGTGCGAAGTAATGAAAATATTAAATACTTAATTTTCTTGAATGAGAATCGAAACCACAGCCTGTTGCGTTTACAGTACACTGACTGGCCACGACTGGCACGACTGGCCTCTTATTATTATATAAGATGGCGGCATTTATTGCTTATTATACGAGTATATTTACATAAATCACAAGGACATTAATTTAAAACAGGTTGCTTTTAACGAATTCCTTAATGAACACCATTATAAAATACCTAAAAAAATATATAATAATATATAATCAAGTTATCATTGATAATATTATATAATTATAAGCTTCGTTAGCATGGTATTTAGATAACCTTTTGACTGATATTACCTGTATAAAAAAAATATATGTATATCAAATATTTAATAGATGAATTCTTAACATTAAGTATTTTGCATCTTCTGTATTATTAAATACTATATAGTAGTTATTATATAGTATTTTGCATATTTATGTATATTTTAATGAAAAAGTATTCGAAATCAACAATCTCTTTATTAGTTTTACATTGAAGTTGGATTCAATAGAAATAATATAATTATCTTTTTTGGATTTGCACACAGCAGAGGGAACGTACTGCTAAGACACTCTGTTCTCCGCCGAATTCTGGAGGTATTGCGTGTTGAGTGGCGGTATTCAATATCGAGCTCACCCCTCGACAGGAGAGCGAAGAAATTAAAACATTAAATTCTTCATTTTTTCGAGAATCCTCGAAGAAATGAAGAAGGCCTCTAAATAATAACTTAACAAATAATTATAACGTAACAGTATTTCAACTGTAACTGCTTAAATTATTCTTTAACGATGTATAAGTGTTCTTTTAACTATATAGGATTAACTACCATTTGAGTTTTAAAAGCTATTTCCTTTAACGAGGTAATAATAGAGTGGAAAGCTGTTAACAAACAAAATTATTTTTAATAAGTTATTAAAAAAATAATAAATATTATTTATGTTAAATACAGTATATATTTTACCAAGTTTTGTTAATGTTGAAAAAATAATAATTTTATTAACGTTTTTATTGTAAATCTGATAAACTTAGTTGTACTATATTTTGAGTTTGTGATTTAATTTATGCCCCTAGAAATTTATTGGAAAGTTACGAATGAAAATCATAATACTAGGGTTCCCAGGTTCCCTCTGCCCCGCTGCAGCCTATATAAATAATAAATAAAACAGTAAATTAGTGTAACGTAATAGTTACTGATTCGCTCTTGACAAAGAGGTCGGGTGTCAATATCTTTGAGGTCACGTTGCCGTAAAAAGTTATAAAACTTAGAATGAGTTGACCCAATAGACATATCCTTGATATCTAGTTTATATTCTTATATATTATAATTTATTATATAATTATATAACGAAGCAATAAAATATTTTTAAGTATCAATATTACGTCAGATATTTTTTTAGTTCAATTACTATTTAATATTTTGTCTTTAAAATTCGATTAGATTTTTCCCGAAATTAATTATTATGTTATTGCTGTTATTATATAGGTGGAATGCGACTGTAAACGGCAGGTTTTGGGTTCGATTTCCATTCGTGAAAATATAGTATTTAATATTTCTTCGCTCGGTAACAAGGCAAAGCGTGGCGTTACGTTCCACCTTTCACTGCCTCAAGAATTCCGCAAAAAGTGAGAAACGGAAGTGTCTTAATGAGAACGGAGTGCCTTTACACTAGGTTCCCACCTACCTCTGACTCTGACTTAAATTTTCAACTTTACATTGCCCTTATAATCCAATATTTCTTAACAAACCTATAAATAAAAGTCTATTGTTTTCACCATATGGACGTTCCCACGAATGGGTGGTTATATCATACATACAAAGGTGCGAAATACGCAAGAGAGAAATTTGACTAAACACAGAAACTCTACACCTGTCCTTTAGACACTTTCAATTTAAAGCCTCTTAGAGAAGCTATGGATAGTGAAATTTAAATTCTAAACGTATATAAAATAAACCCTGCGGGCGTTTCAATTATGTATGTCACTTTCTTTGCACCTTCGTGTAATTATCTATTTATTTATTATTTTATTTTATTAATATTTTACGTTTTGTATACTAAATGTACTATATATAAATAAGTATTTCTCACTATTTCCATCCTCCATTTTCAGAGAAACGCAAAGATATTAGTGACCCATTTCTACGTTCTCTACTTCCTGTCCGTTTAAGATGTACGTTTTGGATGATTTAGCAAACATATTTAAATATATTTTAATATGTACTAGAAAAGATTAGTAGCACAGATTTCAAATTACGGTACCTACTAAAAAATCTTTGCTGTGTAAAACAATTGGAAAATCCTTATTGAAACTACGAAAATGCGGGTTGCATTAGGGTTTAATTAATATTCACATTATGTTAAGTGTTTTGCAAATATACATTATATGAATAATCCAGTAGTTAAAGCGGGCGAAGCCGCAAGAGGGTCGCTAGTGTATGTATATAATAAACATAAATATTCTTTCAAGTAAGTTTTAAATCCAGACAATAAAATATTTCTGTCATAATTAACTTTCCATTCGTGTTACAGCTATTTTCAACGAATAAATGAAAAATAATAAAAATAGTGGCGTCTCCTATATTCGGCGGAAAGGGAGAAAGAGAAGTGCCATAATGTGAATGGAGTGTCCTGTCTAGGTCCCCAGGTTCCCTTTGCCTACTCTGCTATGTGCGGGATGCAGCGTGAAGTTAAAAAAAGTGAAAAATAATTCACACATGTTAATATGAAAATTTAAAACGAACTTAAAATATCACTGTTTAATCCACATTTAAATATTCTTAAGTTTTCTAAATTTCTAACAAACAATTGATAAAAAGCTTCGTCCCTGATTACTTTCACGAAGCGATTACTTAGTGCCTCAGATTACATAGATAACAATATTTGTTGACACTAGAACCTGAGATAACAGCTTATTTTAAAAGTATTAGGCCATACGTGGCGTAGGGGCGATAGGTTATGAGTTCGATTCCCACTCGAAGAAATAAAATATGTAATATTTTCATTTAGTTGTTGTATTGGAAGAGCGGGGTCTACTAATACTGCCTGTATTACTTGCTTAAAAGGAGATCTCTGTAACAATTATTTTTGTGTAAAATCTGTTGAACAAATAATGCATTTTTATTTTTTATTTTTTATTTATTTATTTCCTCGCTCCAGTAACGAGTTAAAGCGCGGCGTTGAGTTTCGCCATTCAACACAAAATATCTCTACAATTCAGCGGAAAGTTGGGAACAGAAGTGTCTTAACACTAAGTTCCCAGGTGATTTTCAAACAAAATATAGGTGGATATATTACAAAATTAAAATATTTTAAATATTTACTGGTTTGAAAGTAAATTCTTCTGTAAACGTAAATTCTTGTTCTACAATGAGAAGTTATGAACCTGCTTATCTGGTCACATGGTCAACCTTAATTTGAATTAAATAAATATTTGATCGTCAACGTCCATGTCAGATTAGGTCACCTTGTAGATTACACGTAATGGACGCAATTAGTCTACATTTTTTAATGTAAATTACACCAGTAATAGGCTAATGTTGTTTGTTTTATCATATATTGGTGCATTAATTGAATTTAATAACGCATCGAAATTATGTCGACTTTTTAAATTGCTAAGAACGAGATAGTTATTCTAGTTTTGCGTTTTTGATTTTGCAATTAAGTATTTCTAGGTTTTTTTTTCTATTAATTAAAAAACATTAATTTATAAACTTGTTTGTTAGTCATTACATTTTAAACTCGTTAGCAACACGTTATCCCGCATATAGCAGTGAAGGTAGTAGAACTAGGGAACCTAGTGTTAACACACTCAGCTCCCATTAAAATATTTCTGTTCCCCATTTTCCGCCGAGTTCTGGAGGCACTGAGAGGCAAAACCTCACAACCTCATAAATAAAAAAAATTAAATTCTCTATTAATAGGTTTTTGCTACCATTTTTTGTATATACAAATCTAATAGAAGAGAAATTAAATATTAATGTATATAAAATGTTATGTTTTACATCGTCCACTATATAATTAAATAGTAATAAATAAGAAAGTGAGTACATTCAACACTCTCACAATGTCGTTTTCGCTACGCGTGTGGCATGTCAATAAAACTACAGATAAATATTACATAATGTGAAATTTCTTTCTTTAAAGCCGCCATGGACGTTTTTTTGTTAATTCTTTAGAAATATATTTAATCTGTATTGAAAGTAATAGATATCTTATTATTTTTGTTGTTTATTAATATTTTAAATACATATTTATGATTATACAAAAAGCTAAATCTTCTGTTTGTTTATTTTGATAGTCAAAAATTCATATTTTTTAAATTTAAATGCCTTATTTAAATAAATTAATTTGTATCTATTTGTCTGTCGATTGTCAACGTAACTACTAAACGGTTAAGCAAAATATATAATAAAATAATTTGGTAAATATTTCTTTGATAACTTATCAATTATTCTACTAATATTTGTTTAATAAAATATTCTATAGCTTCTTGTAGATTCTTCCCATTGTCATTACAGGAAGCTAGAACAATAGGCAGGAAACGTTAACCGGATCCATTATTACCATATTTGAAAGCGAAATATTATCGTAAAAAGTTAATTTATTGAGAATACGCGTCAAATGAAGCGTAGAGCGAAAACAAAGCAACAGTATATGACATAGAAGGTCTGGAAGCTTATATCGTCGGACTACAAAGCTATTGAACCATGATTTCTCAGTCATTAATGTTAGTAAAATATTTTTTAAAATTGTTATTTCACTTCTTTTTAGTTTCACGCTCTATCCCGCACATAGCAGGGAGAATGGGGAACCTGGGAACCTAATGTTAAAACACTATCCCATTTCCCGTTAACAGTCGCACGCTTGTGCCCCTGTACCACGACTGGCCTCATTAAAAATGTTTTAGTAAAAATATAACTAAACTAGTGGACCCGAACGCGGCTACGCCCGCTTCTACTATACGAATATTTATTAAATATATTTATGAAATTATTTTCAGTTTTCAATAGAGAGATGCGTTAAGCAAGCTTATTTTGGGTGACGTTTTCTAACAACAAACTTTGCAAATCGTTGCTTAGCAACGGTCGCATAGCGGCATTCGTTATTAATATGGCAGAATAAATTGCATGTCAAATTAATAAGTATTTTAATATATTAGTATATATCGAAAATATTATAAATATGAGAAAAAAAAGTATCGTATGTTCATCCCGAGACCCTCAAGTATCTCTATATGAGTATTTTATCACAATTAATAATAATAATAATAATAATAATAATAATACTTTATTGCACTAAAATAAACAAAGAATCAGTACAGTAACAGTAATTACAGAAAGACAATACATAGTGCAATGGCGGCCTTATCACTAAAAGCGATTTCTTACAGGCAACCATTTGAAAGGACTTATTATATAAAAGATAGCGAAAAGGCGAAAAAAAAAATTAATTTAGCGGTTTGGCCCTTATTGCGTAAAAGACAGACAGACAGAGTTACTTTCGATTTTATAATATAAGTATGGATTTAACGTAGCCAATAGAACTTGCACGACGCTAAAGAAGACATTTTTATATATTTATACGTTTTCTAATTAATAAAAATATAGCAATGGTTATTTCACAATAAATAATATAAAAATCTTATGTTATATTTTAGTGAAAACAAAAACTGACTTCATTTCTACACCTGTTCACTTTTACTCAACTCACGCAACCCGGTGAAAACAATTGGTTTGTCACTACACGTTAGTATGGACACAGCATGGCGTATAGTACTTGCACTTTCTCTAATTTCTTTACAAATAATTCCTTAACTATACCATAACATACAGACATACATACATTGAGGCTGTAGTAAACGAGACAGTAGTGGTTTCAATTCCCACTTATGGGTAAAGGCGTGGACAAAACTTTTGAGCGTGTGTTGAGTGGCGGAATTAATTTCTGTCATTCAACGTGCAATATCTCTAGAATTGGCCAGAGAGGTGGGGAACGGAGTGTTTAAGCACTAGGAAGGAAGAAGGAATTCTGCATATTTGGTTATTGGGGGTACATTACGAAGCTAAGGAAAAAAAAGGAAAATAGTACATATTTAGATATCTATGTTTTATATAAAATCTTGAGAAGCTTAAAAAATAATATAAGTTGTTTTGAGATCCTCACTTCGTTACGGTGCGTACAAAGAACTAGTTTCTTTATATTGTTTTGGTATCGTTCTGTCAAAAAGTGTTATAACTTTTTATTTTATAATATAAGTTTTGGATTAATATAATTTAAAATTCTATTTCTTCTACAGGTTTAAAACACGTTTGCTCTTACATTTTTTTAAAATACATTTTCCAAAAAATAATTAATAAATCGAGATTGAAAATTCGATAGAAAGAAATTCATAATTACCAATTACATTCATAAAATAAAAAAATAACTTACTTTTTTAGTTTTCCAGTATATTATTTAATGATGATAAAAAATAATGTAATAACACTTTTCATCTTACGTGTACCTGTAGTTTTTAGAAGGTGTGTCTGGAACGTTAATGGCGGAGGTTCGATTCTTGATCGCGTGCCTCATATTTTACTTTTTTATATTTTTTGTTAGCTTGTTTTTTTTTTATTTTTATTAACGAATTACTAAAAAAACACAGTGGAATTTCAATATCAAGGATTACCTTATACAGAATGAATTCAACTCGCGTACGGCGATTAATTGAATTACTTTTTACGCTTTCGACATTGTTGTTGAGTTGGGCATGCGTGACTAATTTGTTAAACCTGTGGTATTTTACCTTTTTTACCTCTCCCGTTATAATATTTATTAATTTTACATGAAAAAACCTTTTATAAAAGTAAGATTTATGTTTTTATAATGTATTCGATATATATTTTTATTAGAGTTCCGTATACCAAAAGGAAAACACGGAACTCTTATAGAAACACTTTATCCGTATGTATGTAATTAATATCAATTTTTTAGGTGTACGGTACCTTGGAGCACAGGAAAACTCAAGCTTCTAAGTTATTTATTGTTTTTGTTGCATTTTGTATAAAATTAAAGGACTTCTCGTGGACCTACAGTTTTGAAATTTGGCTAGAAGTGAGTGAGCTTCTAAAGAGTGCATAGATACGACCGCAAAATTAAATTTGTCAAATTTTACAAATTGTACTTACTAACGGAACCCTCGGTATATGAGTCTGACTCACATTTGACTGTTTTTTTAATATTTACCTATAATCTATATATATAAAATCGAAAGGTCACTCATCACGAAATCTCAGAAACTACATGTGCTAGGAATCTCAAATTTTACATAGGAGTTATTTATAGGACGTAGGTGCTCGCTAAGACGGGAATTTGCAATATTCGACTTCTAAGGGGATGTTTTTGGGGTTGAAAGTTTGTATGAAACTTCGTTACTACAAATATCTCAAATGTCTCAGGAGTCTCAAATTTTGCATGGACATCACTCATAGGTCGTAGGTACTCATGGAGACAGAAATTAAAAATACGCAGGCGAAGCCGCGGGTGGGCCGCTAGTTACTTCTATATAAATTAAGCTAACTGCATAGTTTTCAATTGTATTTTATTTGTATCTTAAATATCGGGGTTTTGACCTATAAGGAATTGAATCGTTGTCCGATTAGTTCAGTAGGCACTTGGCCGACTTGCGGTACCGACGCGCCAATTACTACAAATTGATTCCGTAAAATTGATATCATAGTTGCATAATCCACAGACAGAATAGTTGAAACTTAATAGAAAATAAGAAATATTATTATGATAATAATTTACGTCTTAAATATAATTTTAATTCTAATTTACAAGACAACATTGAGGCCACTTCTGGCGAAAGGGCATAAGCGTTGACTGTAAGCGCGACAGGTTGTAGGGACGATTCCCACTCGAAATGCAAATATTTTGTTAAATAAATTAAATAAAAAATACGTTAAATAAATGAAACAAATATATTTGACAATATACTCTTTTATACTTTCTTAACTGTGGAATAACACTTTAAAAATATAAAAAATATACACTTTTGTTTAAATTATAAAGTGATATACACGTTGCTATGGCAACGCATCACGAGTCAAAAGGTCCTCTAGTATAATTACTATAAAATTAATTATAATTTATTAATTTTTATCAAGTAATATAATAAAATTGGATATTGGCCTTGTAATATTAATAAATTCAATAGCACAAGAGATGGCATAATTTATCTGTGAATAGAATGTCCAATGTCCATCTATAGGCCTTTGTCATGAACAGAGCGACCTTCACGCTGCCCCTAACATTCACTGGACTTAGCCAGGGCTTTCTAAACCATGGCCTGCAATACTATGCCTATAATATATTTAGTTTATTTCAGTCAAGAACTGCTATGTTATCTTAAACAAGTAAATAAGAAGCTAAACGTGTACATGCAATTTAATATATAAAATATAAAAAAATTACCTAAGAAATTTTATCTTATCTATCTTTTATAAAAATCGAACCCCGTTTTACCTCTTAGCATTCAGTTTCACTATAACAACCTATACTAATCCTTCAAAATACTTTTAAGCTTTTAACTAAATGAATACCTACGTAACTAAGGAAAAAACTCCTTACAAACACAATTTTAAAAAGAATAATCTTTTACCTTTTTTTTTCTTTTACGACCCAAATACGATAAATATTGAAATCCAGATTAATAGTATATTCGAATCAATACATTCTAACAAAGAATTCTTTACGCAGTGTAAGCTGTAAGGCCAGTGCGTAAATATGCGGTAGTTCTTTTCCCATTTTAATTTTTTGCTACGAACAAGTTCTTACTCGGCAGGTAGTTTCATTTTACTATTGATTGTAGATTTAATAAATAAGATATATAGATGAGTCTATTTTATATGGAGAAACATAGATTATTGGTATTTGAAAAATTATAAGAAGCAAACGAATGCTTGGCTCATTTTTTAACATCTTAACAAGTTAGTTTCATTTAAAATGGTTTTTTTATTTGCCATCTAGCATATTATGAGACCGTCGTGCCGTAGAGGCTTTAAGTGTAACTCGATGGTTGTGAGTTCGATTCCCATTATAATTATTTAATTTCTTCGCTCTGGCAACAAGACCTGGCGTTGAGTTTCTCCACTCAACACACAATGCCTCGAAAAATTCGACGGAAAGTGGGAAGCGAGGAATGCCTTTACACTAGGTTCCCTCTATCTACCCTGCTAAATGCGGGATACAGCGTGTTCTAGCATAAAGTAACAGGTGTTTAATATCCAATATAACTACCGACAAATATAATTACGAAGTTCTTTTTGAGGTCAGTAGGACCAGCTATAGCTATTTGTTTGAAAGTCTTGTATCTATGTAAATTGTACGTTATTTGCAACTTTTCTTTCCGTCACTACGATAAGAGATTACAGCCTTGCTCGATAGCAATCTGGAGCCGTCTTTACATTCAATAACGCGTACAAATGTGGACTGGACAGACAGACGAACGGAGAAATGAGGTTAAACCTGTTCTTGATAATTTTCCATGAGATAGCCTGACCTATCGCCTCGGCGAAAGTCTAACAAGGTTGCGATAATAACTCTGTGGAATGAGCGTTTCAGACAACTGAGAAATTTATAAAAATAAATTATTTATGATATTTTACTTTTTAAACAGGTTATGGGTTCGATTCCCACTCGAGGGAATGATATATCCTAAGAATGTTCTTTAAACATTCTGAAAAAATTCTCAATTTTGATTACACAGAGAAAGCACTCAGGTTCTCACACCTACCACGTAATAATTAGGGTAGGGGACGCAGGGTAGCCAGAGGGAACCAGGGACCCTAGTGTTTAGACACGTCGTTCCCATTAAGACACTTACGTTCTCCACTTTCCGTCGAATTCTAGAGGCATTACACCATTACGGCATACTTAACATCTATTATATGTATATTCAACGTTTCAGTTAAGAAAGCTACCTAACGGAAAATATTAATGACGTAAGACAGTATGGAGTCATCGTTGCTTATAGCGTAAAAATATTTGCATTTAGAGATTAACTTAAGTTTATTTTATTTATTACAATAATATATGTGCAACAGGTCATAGGTTCAATTCCCAGTCGAGGAAATAAATAATTTCGTTGAAAATTTTCATTTCGTCGCTCTGGTGTCGAGGTAAAAGCGAGACGTTAAATTCTCTTCCACTCACTCAACAAACAATGCTTGGAGAATTCAACGAATTATGGGGAACGGGAACTTAACATTAGGTTCCCTCTGCCTGCCTCGCTGTGTATTCTTGTTTACTTGAAACAAATTATTCAATTGAATTGTCGTATTCGCTTGAAAGTCGACTAGTAAACATTGCTCGGACCGGGCGCCCTCCAGTCAAGGTGAGGCGGTTGACCTGTTACATTCCGTTTAAGTCATCAGCTATATTTGTTTTTATATTGAGAATTTAATTTTATTTCTTTATTCTAAACTTTACACGTAAATCTTTATAATTCTTTTTCTTGTACTTTCTCTATTGTTAATAAGAATATAAAGGCATTTGCAGATTAGATTAAAAAAATAATTTATAGCATTTTAAATATTTCAAGATTAAATTTTAAATTAATTTAACTATGTTTATTAATCTATGAGATATGAACTTGACTATACAGTACTTATTTTTTATATAAAATTGTGTAATTTTGCTGTGGTAACGAGGAACATGCGGTGTTGAGCACCGCAGCAATGCCTGCAGAATTCAGTGGAAAGTGGGGAACGGAAGTATCATATAGGGAATAGAGTAATAAAACTAGTTTCCGAGGTTCCCTCTGCGTACCCTTGCAATGTTTTTTTTTACTTAAGTCGAAAAGTTTGATAACATTTGCATATAAATATTTGGATTGGAAAAGGTAAGGTTAAATAAATTTTAAATAAGAATTTGGGACCATCTAAATCATGGTCTATAGTAAAAAAACTTGTTTTTGAGATAGCAATTAATATTAATATTTTTTAAAGTAAAATTTTAATTATATAATAACATTTTCTTCGAATAAGGTGTGAGTTGTGAGTTCGATTCCCACTGGAGGAAAGGAAATATTTAAAGTGAGGAGCGGAGTGCCTTATCACCAGGCTCCCTGCCTGCCCTAGTACATGCGGGATACAGCGTGAAAACGAAGAAAAATGTATATTAATAAGTATTATTGGCATAAATCAAATTAATACATTAATATAATAAATTAATTTAATACGTTTAATTCGTAGGAACTCTTACTGTACTATAGAAATAAACCTAATATGGAATACCAACATACGGAAGAAAAAGCGATGCGAATAATTGTAAATATTGTTTATAGGAAGTTTCTTATATATCGTTTTCTTGTCAGTAATTATACTCCTCTCTAATTCCATGTCACAAGGCCAGCCGTGGCAAACGGCCACAAGTGTGTTATTCTAAACGCGACTGGTTGTAAGTTCGATTCCGACCCGAAGAAATTAAATATTTAATATGCTAGGCTAGAATATGCTAGGTCTCACTTCACTAGTTACTTATGGTTTATTTTCAGTAAAAAAAATCAAAATAAATCAGCTTCACGCTGTATCCCGCACACAGCAGGAGTGTTAAGACACTCCGTTCCCCACTTTCTGTCGAATTCTGGAGGCACTGCGTGTTGAGTGGTAGAACTCAACGCCGCGTTTTGCCTCGACACCAGAGCGAAGAAATGGAAATATAAACGTAAATAAATATTTCACTTCCTCGAGTGGGGATCGAACCCACAACCGTCGCGTTACAGTCACACCCTTGTGCCGCTGCGCCACGACGGCCTCATTATACCTACTATGAAAATAAATAATTTATGAATAATATTTTTAGTAATAGTCTATAAACAAACTATTTTAATATCAACTCAACTTCGTTTTTATTATATTTCAATTTAAAAAACCATATAATAACCTTAAATAAATATATTTATAATATAGTCACGCAATATGTACACAATTTGCGGTTGTATGTTAAATAAATCTATTTGCATGTAATTGCTAATCAAAACTTATGTAAAAATGGAAGTATTTCAATAGTTTTAGAGTTTTGAAATAAAATGAAAAACGTTAGAGTACTTATTTAGGCAGGGACTATAATTGTACTGTTTTAATTATTATTAATATTTACAATTAGTTTTAAATATATGGTAAAAATCATATTAACCTTAACCTTTTTATTTAAATTAATACTGTTTTGAGGTAAATTTGTCCATACTAACTTTAATTAATTAATTTAAATTTATTTGTTGATCAATTTGTTCCACAGAGTAATCATCTACATAATTCTAATGCTTAAAATACCAAAATGTTATTTAATTATTTTAAAATAAGACAAAACAATTACTTATATTATAATAGTTTACCTAATAAGTTATAAAATTAATTACAAAAATTATAATATTTTTTGTTTAAACTTTTTCTGCAGACCATACCAACATATGTAGTACAGTCAGTTACATAAAATTAATTAAGAAAATTGTTTAGTTGCAACGGAACTGATTAAAATAACTAAATTACCTGTTAGATTAAGGTTAACGTAAGTTTTTAAAGTAGCTAATTTTATATTATATAATTTCTAACTCTTACAAGTATTGCAGCTGTTTTATTGAATAAAAATAAATACTATCAAAGCCTATATATATTTTGTAAGGTAAATTATTGGGAAGCAATATGTGCTAAAAATATATAAATATAAAGATAATAGAGGCCACAATGGCCTAATCTAAGAATTTTCAATAAAATAAACACTAAATTATATTTCAGTAAATTTATTTTTCAAGAACATTTCTAGTCGATGAAAAATTTTGTAAGGATATCCTTATCTTTGCTTATATGAGAATAAGTATCTTCTAATGGTCTGTTGAATTTCATATTTTTACTCTAGAAACCTTAAGATATTTCTTCGAAATACTCTATTGTAATATCTTCCTTGTTTTACAATAAGAAAAAAAAGATAAATAGACAAAGTAATAAAAGAAAACTTAAAGAATCGCGAGTGCCCACACGTAAAGGAAATGCAAGCGGCTCGCATTTCCTTTCCGTGTAGCAATACTTATTTCTTAACCCAGATGTATAGTTGATTAGTCTAACTCGTGGCATAACAGTAATAGACAGCTCTTCACGTAAATGTAGGTTGTGGGTTCGATTCCCAATCGAGAAAATGAAATAGTTCCTTTATGTCCCCCTTGTGACGCTTTGCCGCCAAAATTCGATGGAAAATGGGTAACGGAGTGCGTTAACACTAAGTTCCCTCTGCCTCTCCTGCCATCCGCGTGATTCAGCGTGAAGTTGAGAAAAAAACGTACCATATTTTATTTATATTTATTTATAATAAGACTTAATGAAAGGTGTTTTTGTTTTCCACCAAAAGCCACTTTTTGTCTAGTGACACCTGTGACACGAATATATTTTAAATATTAAGATGTCCCCGAATGGGACATTCATTTTCAATTTTCAAAGACACTCTCACTAATATATAGGAAAAATATCCTTCTTTCTTTTTTTTTTGGTAATCTTTTAAAAAAAATGTAATCCTTTTTCATTAAGGCAAAAAGAAATTAAATATTTTTTTCTTTAAAAACAATGAACATTATAAAACTTATCGTTATTTATTTAAATAACTGTGTCATTATTCACGGCAATTAATAATTATTTCTTCTATTTTTTTTTCAGATAACGTTTCAACAATCAAAGGAATTTAATATTGTTAAGGTAAAATTTATATTTATTTAGATACAGGTTTATTAAGGACAAGTTAATGTCAACAGACTACAAGAATTTGATTATTTTTACTTTATTTTTTAGTTAGCTCCAAAGTTGATGTTAAAAGTAAAGAAATAAATAAATTAGAGAGAAAACAGCTTCACGCTGTATCCCGCATATAGGAGGGAAGGCAGGGAACCTATTATTAATACAATCCCTTCCCAACTTTTACCGAATTTATCGAGGCATTGCCTGTTGAGTGGTGGTACTCAACACCCCTCTTTGCATTGCATTGGAGCGAAGAAATGGAAATATAAATTTTAATTATTTCATTTCATCGAGTGGGAATCGAACCCACAAACACTCGCGCTTACTTACAGTCACCTTCAAAACAACATTCTCGTCTAAAAATAAAATATTATCTTAAAGAATTTCGTTCACCATCGACTTTCAAGTGTAGTATTTACGAAATATTCCCCACTTATCAACATTCTTCGTTTATCTGGAGAATGTTGAATTTATTTCCGGATATTTTAAAAATATATGTCACTTCTCGATCACTGTCAGATAAGTGGTCTGTGAATTGTTGTTTGTATATCTAAATATATATAATATATGTACATATATAATTGCTTGAAATAAATGAAATTTTGAAATAAATAAATTATTACCTTCGGTGGTAGAGACGGTCGTGTGACTGTAACGCGACAGTCGTAGGTTCAATCCCCACTCAGGGTAATGAATTGTTTTTTAGTATTTCTATTTCTTCGCTCTAGTAAAAAGCACAGCATTAATTTTCGACATTCAACTCGCAATACCTCGAAAAATTCGACGGAAAGTGGAGAACGTAGTGTTTAACACTAGGTTCCCTCTGCCTAACCCGCTATATGCGGGATACAGCGTGAAGCTGATTGACTATTAATAGTAATTACCTAACTTGGAAAATACAATTCATAGTACATATAAATACCACAGAGATTTTTTACCTGGTTACATCATTCCTAGCGATGAGTGTATTGTAATGTCAAACATAGTTAAAAGCATCAAGTTTTTGTTGAGGTAACCTCCAAAACTTCCACTTAAGTTAGAGTATTTTTTACATTAGCAGTTATATAATTAAAGAGTTAATTTTGGTTCCCATTGAGTGGAACCAAATATTTAACTGACAAGATATTTGGAAAGTTATCTATAAGTTATATAATTTAATTTAGATATGAACTTCACGCTGTATCTGTATATCTTTATATGTACATAGGGTAGGCAGAGGGAACCTGGGAACTTAGCGTAAAGATACTCTCACCTAGATATTAAGTATTATTTTATTACATAGCAGTATACTACGGAATACAACGGAAAGTGGAGAGAGGAGTGTATTAACACTAGGCTCCCTCTGCCTATTCTATTACATGAAAGAAATGTATTAAGTACGGCATATACGGATTATTCGTGTGGACATTCTGTTTATTGAAGAAAAACTTAATTTAAAAACTCATTGAAGCCTGCCTGAAAGGAGCAACCACCTGTGGTTAACAGCAAATAGCTCCAATTTGTAATTCGTATATTTATTTCTCTTCACCTTTCTTTTTCTTTAAATAAGTTTTGATGAAAAAGTTAAACTGTTAAGGTATTTCTTTTTTGTGAAAGTTTGTTAATATAAAATTTGGAAAGAATAAAAAGTAAAACAGCAATCTATACCAGAGTTTCAGATCTGAAATTTAAAATGATGCCTAGAAAATGTTACCAGAATACATAGTACGAAAATTATTACTTTATCAAAGTATTTTACTGTGATATTTAGCGTAGCGTAGGGCGCACTCCAGCTCGATTGACCGACGACCTGAAGAAGGTTCCTGGCTTCGACTGGATGCGGAAAGCGGAGGATCGGGAGCTTTGACGCACCCTGGGAGAGGCCTACGTCCAGCAGTGGACCCGAAAAGGCTGATTTGATTGATTGATTGATTGATTGATTGATTGACTGTGATATTATAGACAGTATGTGGGTAGTAATTGCCGCGTTTGCCTTGGTACCAGAACGAAGGGATGAAATAACAAATAATGATTTAATTCCCTCTAGTGGGAATCGAACCCACATTTACATTCACACGCTTATTCTCCTGCGCTACGACTACCTTAATATTATTACAATAGCATAACTCAAAATATTAAATTAAATTTTAACCTACAACGGATGTCTATAAAATGAAGTCGTTTAACTATCAACGGCTTCTACAGCCAACTTTTACGCTCATATAGTACAAATAATGTTTTCAAGCTTTCCGTTGACACGTTAACAGAATAACGGAAACGGATGCGGTCATTGACAGTGGTCCTGTAGTGGTCGCTATACTAACATTTTGTGGTACATTTACACAATCTATTATTAGAAGTACGAAACTTAATGTATCTTATAATAATGTCGAGTTTATTTATATCTCTGGTGTCGAGACAAAGCGTGGCGTTTAGTTCAGCTAATCAAGAAGCCAAGCCTCCAGAGTTTGGCGGAAAATGGGGTACGGAGTATCTTAACTCTAGGTTCCCTCTGCCTATCCTGCTGTGTGCGGGTTACAGCGTGAAGCAGTCTATCTTAAAGATAGTATATTATAATATAACATGTTTATTATATCCCGTTATCCTGTCTTATACCGGTTAGACATAGATTATCGCTAGGAAGTCGCTTGGACCTAAGCCTTGATATATTTACTTCATTATCCCATACTGTTTCAAAGAAAACTGGACTATCATCGTCATAAATTTTAATTGGCTGTCTGTAAAGGCTATATTCATATTTAGTTATTCAGGTTAGATATTAGAAATATAAAATAATTATGCCGCCATTTTCATGTATATTAATTCCAACCAGACTATTTTTATTTAGATTCTAGTTAGGCCTAGGAGAAAAAATAAATTTTATTGAAATTTATGCTTATATTTAGTTATAAATTAGCCCAATGATTTAATTTAAAAAAAACCCTATATTGTATGTTGAAAGATTTGACTGGACGATTAATATATACTTTCACAAAAAATCAATTTTCTAGTAGCACTAATAAGAATTGGAAGAGTAATTCTAAAAAAAAAGTTTATAATTATCTAGTAAATAGATATATGAAATGTGGTTATTGGGCTTGCTTAAGTAATATAGCTTCTTTTTTGCAGGATATTCCAATTTGTTTTTTTTTTAAAGACCGCTATACTGATTATAACAATATTTATTTACTGGAATTTGTTTAGTAATTGAAAAATTTTATTCATTGTTTTCATAAAAATATATTTTTATGATTAAAAATCTGCTTCACGCTGTATCCCGCACTCAGCAGGGTAGGCAGATGGAACCTAGTATTAAAACTCTCCTGTCTCCACTCTATTACATACTATTTTATTGATATATTCATAAAGATATACATTACGTCTCTACTGCTTAAAGCTGGTGATATAATGAAAATAATGGTAGGGAAAGTAAATTTACAACTTGCGTGATACCAATTGTGCATATAATAATTAGACTATCAATCAGATCTTCAATTTAAAAGCTGATTTGAGAAATGAAAGGAAGTAATGTGTGGAATAAGAAACAAAGAAATATATTATTATTAATATTCATGTTTGTATATAATTATAATACAATTATATATATTTAAGTATTTGTTACTTCCCCTATGAATTTTTTGCGTCTAATTTAATTTTATTTCCTTATTTTATATACTGGGTAACGTGAAAAAAAACCTATCTATACTAATATAATAAAGCGGAAGAGTTTGTTTGTTTGTTTGTTTGTTTGTTTGTTTGTTTGAACGCTAAGATCTCTGGATCTACTGGTCCGATTTTCATTGTTTTTGTTTTGTATGAAAGCTGCATTCTTCAGAAGTGCTATAGGCTATATAACATTATATTACACATATATACTAATATATTTTAAAGTACATTCTAATTTGACATGCAATTTATTCTGCCATGTTAATAACAACCGTCGTTGCTAAGCGACCGCTACCGCGACGTTTTGATATTCATCCTTATGAAAATAAATATAATAGTCACATTTAGCATTTTATCTAGATTGAAATTATAGTTTACTGTATAACATACTAATAAATAATTAAGGAGATGTCACTGATTCGAAATGACCTAGCCACCTAGCGGGCGGCACAGTATGACCGACGAGAACGGGCAGATGACGTTGACGGTTTTATAAATTTTCATACATTTTCGAACTTTATTTGTTGTTTATAATTAATTTAAAATACACTTTGATTCTCTTCTTATTTTATTTGATATAACCCGCTAAAATTATCCTACTTAATAGAGAGAAATGTTCAGTTATTTCGTAGAGTCGATATCTATGTACGCACGTACGGAAAACTTTAGGTACTTTTTCTAATATTAAGAATACCTATCTTTTAGTTACTTTTAATCCTTTTGTTACTTCATTTCAATAACTCAGATAATTTTTTCTAATAATGTGTATCTACTTATTATTCTTTTTGATTATTTGAGCTTATATTTTCTTACTAATTCTATTGAGAATTGAAAATAATTTCATGAATATATTTAATAAATATTCTTATAGTTGAAGCAGGCGTAGCCGCGTCCGGGTCCACTAGTAAATATATAAAAAGATATAGAATATTGACTTCAATATAAAATAAATAATATTGTAAATTGTAGGTATTGCTATAGATATATGTACATACCGTTTAAATAATAAAATATTTATGAATATATAATAAAAAATATTTTGCTATAAGTAGTGCGTAAGACCACAAGATTAAATATAGAGATGTTCTTTTAAATTGAATTGTAGCTTTCTCTAGCTGTCGTTGTGAAGGAATAATTATATTTTTTTCTACTTCTATAGATGATTACGAACTATTATCTATATGTCTAATATATACAGACGTACATACATACTAGTATATACAAGCACTTCAATATAACAGAAAAAAAGAACATTGTTATAGAACCTCAATCCGTTTTAAACGACTTTCTCATAATTTTTCCATTTGTGCCATTAAAAGCGAATTTCACTCTTATACTTAAATTATAATTGAAGCTTTAGTATGTTGTTATTTACTTGTTAATTATTTTGATCATTGTTTTATTTCTAAATTACATACTTTAGTGGAAGGTTTGGGTTTTGAATGTACCTATAGATAGCATCAATTCTTTTTTCCTACGACTTACAATGACTTAGATCTCTTTGCTTATGCCTTGGAAGAATTGGTCAATTAAATCTTCTATAAAATGGGCTTAATTCGCCAATTTGCAATTAAAATTACATACGTAATGTAATATACAAAACAACCAGAAATAATATTTACAGAAAAAAATTAAAGTGATTTTCAAAAAGTTTTTATTCCAATTAAAACATTATTCATAATTTGACACTAAGATTAAAATTAAAAATATACACATAAAATATATTATTTAATTAAAATGTAAGTAGCTTGTGTAATAATGCGCGAAATTAAGAATCTATAGTACTATTAAAAATGTCATCACATACGATATAGCTTTTATTTTAGCTGGATTCTGAAACCACTGCGTGTTGAATGGCGGAACTGAACGCCGCGCTTTGCCTCGACTATGGGAATCGAACCCACAATCTGTCGCGTACAATCACATTTTCGGCCTCTGCGTCACGATTGGCCTCTAATTGTTATTATCACCTTAGACAATTTTCTATGTCCTCGTTTCTCTAATTTGATAGCAAGGTAGTGTTTTAAATTACAATTTTATTTTCTTTGCGCCATTACTTCGTACGAAATGGCGTCTAATTACGATACGAATATTATTTAAATTATTCACGCGTGAACCGAAACGCAGCCTTGCTCCGAATGTGAATGATATTGTTATAAAATAATGAACGTATAGTACGGCCAACAAGTTGTGGCCGATCTGAAGTTAGCTGTCTGGCTGCTCAGTTGATTTTTTCATTTCCGAGTGAACAATGCGCAGAAATTTAAAAATAACCTAGGCCACGACTCGTTGGCCGTATTATATTAAATGTAAGTTTTAACAATGTTAAGTTTTTAAGCAATGTAAAAAACCCTGGTAAGCAATGTAAAGTTTAAAATGTTCATTTGTTCTTTTATCATAATAAATGGGATATATTATTCCCATTTCTCTCACGATTAGAATTCTTAACAAATCGATCGCTTTTAGTTTAATATGTTTAAATATTATATCAAATCAGGTTCACACCGTTTCGCCGCACACAGCAGGGTAGGCTGCCGGAACCTAGTGTTAAGATACCACGTTCCCCACTTCCTGCCGAATTCTGGAAGCATTGCGTGTTAAGTGGCAGAACCCAACGCCGCGCAAATGTTTAAATATATTACTTTATTTATAGAAACTGTTATTTTAATTATATATTATAATATTTTTTCATATCATAATCGTATAAGTAACGTGTCTTTAATAAGGTAAGTAAAATATTTTAATGAAGTAATAAATATATTTAGGTATTTTTTTTAAGCTGTTAAAGTTCAACATAAAACAATATTTTACAAAAGCAAACTACAAATTGGAGGCCGTCGTGGTGCAGGGGTGTAAGGGTGTGATTGTAACGCTATGTTTGTGGGTTTGATTCCCGCTCTAGGCAATAAATTATTTTCAATCTGTAGGATATTTATAACCATATCTGGTTAAACAAAATGGATGTTTCTGTTTCATATAAAAAATATAAGATCTCATTAAATAATCGTAGGCCTGTATTTATAAACCGCTTTCCACTCTGAAACCGATCTTAAGATGTCGTTTTCATTTACACCGACATCTCAAGATCGATCTCAGAACCTTAGATCCGATATCATATCCCAATATAAATCTTCAAACTAATAAATTGTTGACATCTTTCCATATAATTGCAAGTAGAATTTTTTATAACACGTCCGCCGAGAATTGGCCGTTAAAGTAAAAATAAAATGGCGGATATTGCTAAATATCTATAAAACTTAATTGGTTTAGAATGGTATATCGAATTTATTAGTTAGTAGGACAAGTTTATCTGTTGCGTAATCGATAGTTCCAGTTAGAAGCGAGTGCTTTCGTTTTTCTTTTAATCGCATTTTATTTTTTATTTTTAATTGGATATTTTTTAAATAATTGAGTTTATTTCTGAAATTTATTAAATTTTAAACAAAATTTATTTCAAATAAATGAACAGAAATTATTATCTTCTTCAGCTTCACCATGTGACCTGCATGTAGCAGGGTAGGCGCGCTTTGCCTCGACCCCAGAGCAAAGAAATGGAAATATTATATATTTCATTTTCTCGAATGGGCATCGAACTCGCAACCTGTCGCGTACCAGACCCGTTTGTGCCTCTGGGCCACGACTGGTCTCTCACGAATATATACCTATATACGAATATTATAGTGATGTAACTCTATTTGTAGGAATATAATGCGTAAAACGAGACTGCAATATATATCTCTCGAACATATCTTTACAAATGGTATATTAATATAAGTTTTTGTTAGCTTCACGCAGTTTCCCGCTTACACCAGGCTTTTCCCGCCTATACAACGGTAGGCAAAGGAAACCTAGTGTTAAGCTCATTCTCCACTCTCCGCTCTCAACCAAATTATCGAGGCATTACGTATTGAGTGTGGAATTCAACGCCGCGTTTCACCTTTCTTGATATAACTTGAATATCCATATATTATATAAACATAACATTATATAAAACCATCACATAAGAGCACATTTACTCGAATGTGTACTGACGTCCTACTGTACTTATTGCCTTCACTGACAAGTGACACGAATGTTAGCAGACTGGTGCCGATACTTCCGGTAGGGGAAGTTACGTCACCTGGATATGAGTGCGTGAACTCTATCTAAATTTATTTATTATTTATTTAAGATTTATTAATAAATGGCTGTTATGAAATTTTCTTCTGTCATATGTAATTTATTATAATTTTATTTTGATTGCGTCTAATAAAATGGAAAGGTCGCGGAGTTTGTGTTAATGCTTATATAATGTTTATCTAATGTTTGATCTCCCATATTATAGAAATATTTTTTTATGTATAAAGAATGAACTTTTTTTAAGAGACACTATATCCTACAGGGGTTAGGCGAGTGAAGAGGTGAGCAGAACGAGCCTAGTGTTTAGACTCTCTTTGTGTGTTGTGTGGCGGAACTAAACTCGCGCTTTGCCTCAACACAACTACAAGCTTCTTCTAACTTTCTTCTACCTTCTGCAAGTAGAAATCGAACCCACAACCTGTCGAGCTTATAGTACGCTCGTGACATCGCCACGACTGGCCTCAAAGTATATAGTAAAAGTAGTGCTTAGTAGAGGTTAATTCTAATAAATTTTAGCAGTAGTTTTAGAGATTAAAGCGTTAGCCATATATATAAACTTTATAATATTACTATAGAAATATAGACATACTAGCGGCCCGCTCGCGGTTTCACCCGCGTGAACTATGTTATTATTAATTTCTGTCTCCTTGACTACGTCCTAGTGACGTCCATGCAAAATTTGAGACTCCTAGCATTTGTAGTAACGATGTTTCATACAAACTTTCGACCCCAAAAACAACCCCTTTGAAGTCGAATATTGCAAATTCCCGTCTTAGCGAGCACCTACGTCCTATAAGTAATTCGTATGCAAAATTTGAGATTCCTAGCACATGTAGTTTCTGAGATTTCGTGATGAGTGAGTGACCTTTCGATTTTATATATATAGATAGATAAGCTTAGAAGTATGAAATCTAACTCCATCTACTACAATACCTTCACGCAACACAATGCACGAACAGAAACGACAGTGTGATGTCGTGATGCGTCGTATAATGCCTAACAAATTATTCAAGATTTCCGTTGAATTTCCTACTTTCTTTACCGTTTAATCAAGTAAAAACGGTAAGCGGCCAATCGAGGCGAGACTTGTCGTTTTTGTGTCCTTTTAGTTAAATTCTTGCCAAATAAATACTATTTATAGACATATTGACATTAGAATACCGTTCTTTTAATTTTATGCTATTTAATGTTTTTAATATAGAATAGATTAAATAAAAGATCTCTCTCTCTCTCTATCTCTCTTTCTCTCTTATTTAGATATTTCACTAAATGAAATATTTAAAAGTAACCATCTAAGGTTTATTTCGGATTTTTAGCCCGAATTGTATAACTATACAAGTATTTATTCCGTTCTCTGCTTTCTTTAGGTCGGATCGATCCCACAACCATTACGGTTGCATTCTGACTCTTCCATTGCGTTACTTTATAAATATCATTTAATAATTTACAATTACTAATATAAAAGACTACTACTAAGACTGTCTTTATATAAAAAAAAAATATTCCTAACTATTTAGCGGAAAGTGTTTATAGGAATTTCGTATTACCTAAGTTGAAATTAACTTTTAAAACAATAAAAACCTTCCCAGTTAAATCAAAACTCGACTTACAGTTAAAGAGAGAAGAACTAAAACGGAATGAAGAGAGTTTTAGTCGTGACTTGATAGAACAATAAGCTATTATTCTATCACGGACTGCGGAAGACAAGCCCAGTTAAAGAAACGACAATAGCCATGTGTGTACGTTTGTCCTAATTATTATGCGAGTTCTTCATGATATTTACACCGCCATTTTTAGATCTGTCGGTTAAATATGAAACTTACACGAATTTATTAAATGAGCTTCACGCTCTATCCCGCATATAGCAGGGTAAGCAGATGGTACAGTGTTCAGAGACTGCGTTCCCCACTTTCCATCGAATATAATATATATTTTTAATTTATAGGGTACGTAGGTACCTATCTACCTAGGTATATTGAATTATGCACACTATAATTTAAAAGTATTGGAATACATGAATATTTAACACTTTTTACTGGTAAAAATTTATTTAAACGATTTGAAGCTTCAATATTAAGAATACAAATATTTAAATAAATATAAAAATTGAGGTTTTCAGTTTAACCTAAAACAGCAAAAGCAATTATAACTTCAAAGACAATTTCATTCCTCTAGAAGGATTATCTGAAGAGTTTCCTTATTTATCTGATGAGAAGGTACCTGAGTTATGGATCCAGTATAATTGGAAATCTAGCCTGTCCTCTTTATATTAGACGTAGAAATTATGAAGGTCGATGGCTCTGGTTTGAAACTATATCACTAGAAAGATTGTATTTAAACCGGGTCTACTTTCTGTACTAAACAAGTAATAAAGATTTAAATTATAATGTCATGATATTATTAATATACTAGTATGTTAATTCGTTGAAATTAGAGTAGAATGCTTGAAGTAATTTATAAGAGACACTTTCCATATATTTTATATGGTGTAGACGCCTGCCGTCCGAAATTAAATATTTATAGTTGATTAAAAGATGGATTTTGCTATAAACATTGATATAATACCTCTATCAAAAATAATATAAATTAATTTTAATATTTTTGAGGTCAGTCGTGGCGAATGGGAACAAGCGCGATAGGTTGTGTGTGTGTGGGTTCGATTCGAACTTGAAGAAATTAAGTTTATATATTTTCATTTTCTCTGTCTAGTAACGAGGTAAAGCGTTGAATTCCGCCACTCAACCAGCTATGCCTCCTGGCTTCGGCGGAAAGCGAAAGTGTTTTAACACTAGAAATCCAAATCTACCTCTCATATGCCGGATGCCATCACTGCCATCACCATCACCATCACCACCAAAAAAAAAATAATACCAAAAAGAAATACTGTTTATTTTGTTTATTATTATCTATTTATAACAATTACATCTTAAGAATTAGATTAGTATATTAGACTTACTCATCATGCTCTAATAAACAATTATCCTGACCCGGCATAGCTATGTGGGTTGCGTTTAACCGAGGTTGCGGGTCGCGGGTGCGAGTTACATAACCGTTAAGTTACCCGTTAACCGTTGGTGACGGTAAGCACTAACGGTATAACTCAACGGAGTTATTAGTTCGTCTTCATGTCTTTGGAACTAACTTTGTATCCTATGTTCGTGCTAAATTAACACGGAAGTAGTGTTAAATAAGATTAAATTTAATGGTTTGATGCTAGGATAAGATTAACTAAACGAGATAGAAATTAATTTATATTTTATTACAGGAATAATTATAATTAAACTTTAATTAAACTTTAATTATAATTTAAATCTAGGTTCCCTCTGCCTACCCTGCTAAAATGCTAGATATATATGGTATGATAAATGTTTTACACATGCACTTGTTATGATACGTACGAGTATAAAAGACATTTTTTTAGCATCATCCTGTATCCCACAGCAGCAAGGTAGCTAGAGGGAACCTAGTGTTAAGGACACTCCTTTCTCCACTTTTCGCTGAATTCCGAAGGCATTGCGTATTGAGTGGCTGAACTCAACGCCGTGCTTTGCCTCGACGCTAGAGCGATGAATACAAAAAATATTAAAAATTTCATTTTTAGAAATTCATAGGACAAATTTAACTTTAAAAAGTCTTCGGTGACTGTGTTTAAGCTGCGGAAAGTATTCTGCTTAAAATAAAAGAGCTTAAATAGAAAGGCTTTTAGCATTGAAGAAGTTTCATTTTATTCCTATATTTATCTATATATATAAAAGGACTTGTCCTCACTGACTGAGGTAAGACGCACGCACAGCCGTAACCGCTCATGGTAGAAACGTGAAATTTGGACAGATGTTTACTTTCATAATCTGGACATCCACTAAGAAGGGATTTTGAAAAAATTTAACCCTAAAGGGGTGAAATAGGGGTTGAAACAAACAAACTGTATGTGTAAAATACAAACTGTATGGAAATTTTTCTAAATCGCCACCGATTTTTATAAACAGACTTAGATTTATTTAGACAGAAATAGATTTCATTGCACACGTTTTTCGTGGTTTTTTTTTACCCCTAAGGGTGTAAATAAGCAGGCGAAGATGCGCGCGTCCGCTAGTATTATAATAAAAAAGAAACAATTTAAAATTTCCTCATTAAATATTAAGACAGGTATTCCATGTTGTAATAACTAAAGTACAAGATATGATGTTCATTAAAATTCTTCATACTTAAGTTACGTAACGTAAGTAGTAACGCTCGGTCACAATAAAGCATTTTGTTATTATTAATTTCTGTCTCCATGACTACGTCCTAGTGACGTCCATGCAAAATTTGAGACTCCTAGCATTTGTAGTAACGAAGTTTCATACAAACTTTCAACCCCAAAAACAACCCCTTAGAAGTCGAATATTGCAAATTCCGGTCTTAGCGAGCACCTACGTCCTATAAATAACTCCTATGCAAAATTTGAGATTCCTAGCATATGTAGTTTCTGAGATTTCGTGGTGAGTGAGTGACCTTTCGATTTTATATATAGATTCAGAAAAAAGATTCAAACCACAAGCAATTATAGCTATAATATCAAGTTTGTAAGACTATAATATAGCTTTTAGTTGACTAAAAGCCAATATTAGATGTAAGTTTGCATCTTAGATTACCTTTTTTTTTATCAGGTTCACGCTGTATCCCGCACACAGCAGTGTATTCAGTGGGAACCTCGTTTTAAAACATTCCGTTCCCAACACCATTTATTTGAGGGTATAATTTCTTTTTTTTTGTATTCCGCACAAAACAGGGTATTCAAAGGGAACCTCGATTTAAGACACGCCGTTCCCCACCACATTTATTTGAGGATATATTTATTTTTTACGCTGCTGCACATAGCAGGATAGGCAGTGGGGAACCCAGTGTTAAACTCCGTTCCCATTAAGTAAAGCAGATATATATACATGAATATGGCTTAGAATCACGTGCCCATACCAAATGATATACCACAAAAAATATGGCCATAAGTAATTATTTATTTTTATTGCGGCCACAAAGGACAGTGACCGCTTTCCAAATTGGGTAAACCAAGGTAACATTCCATCTAAAATACTGTTAGAAGCCATTCAAACTCAATTGCTTTACAAAATTTGCGTCACACGCTAGGTCAGTGTACCTAGTACCTACTGCCTAGTACCTAATGTACCTACTACCTATTACCTACTGTACCTACGACCCAGTACCGACTACCTAGTACCTACTGTACCTAGTACCCACTGTACCTAGTACCCACTGTACCTAGTACCTACTGTATCTAGTATCTACTGTACCTAGTACCTACTGTACCTCGTACCTACTGTACCTAGTACCTACTGTAGCTAGTACCTACTGTACCTAGTACCTACTGTACCTAGTACCTACTGTACCTAGTACGTACTGTACCTAGTACCTACTGTACCTAGTACGTACTGTACCTAGTACCTACTGTACCAAGTACCTACTGTACCTAGTACCGACTACCTAGTACCTACTGCTCTGTGGGTTACACACCGACGCACTTGTTAATTCAATCGTTTGTTATACTAAGCAACAATAAATTACATTAAAGGTCAAGGTTATTGAAACCTTTGTAATTTTGATGTTGAGATTAGCAGGATACGCAGATGGGACCTGTGAATCCAGTGTTAAGACACTCCGTTCCCATTAATACTTCTATTCTCCTTTTTCCGCCTAATTCTGAAGGCATTGCCTGTTGATTGGTGGAACTCAACGCTATACCTCGTTACCGGAGCAACGAAATGAAAGTCTTAAATATTTCGTTATTAAGAATTTCATTTCGACAACTTTTAAAGGAAGTGGCAAGGTGTTATTGGAAAATTAATTATTTTATTGAAAGGATAAAAATTTACAGAAATAGGTAAAATTAATGATTTTTTCTATCTGATATGTCTCCACGCCATTTGGTTAGTATTTAGTCCATGGATTCAAATTTCATCACGAAAAATGTTCTTTTTAAAGAAAATAGTAGAGAATTCCACTGAAACACTTATTAAGCCAAAATAACAGATTTATATTTGATAAACACTTGTAAATCACTTCAACAAGTGTTTATTTTGCACTTTCATATGAATTTACCATCACATTTAACCTGGTCATTTTTTTTCGAAGATTCACCAATAAATTGCAAGGTGTAACATAACACGTATGTGGTCCCAACGAGGACACCACTAGAGCTCAAGAAACCTGTATTTTTTTTCAAGTTTTTACAGTCACTTTTATGAACATACTTTCTTTAACCAGCTATGACTAAGAACTTAAACAAGTAAATCTACGGTTGTTTGTACATTTTGGTTAAAAAACAAAGAGCTTTCGAGACCGGCATGTGCCTCGTAACCGAGTGGCCTCGATATTCGACACCACTATTTCATCTCGTATTGTTCTTACGCCAGTCTTCACATGGTTAATGAGTTTATTCTGTAAATACATTTATTATAGTCAAAGTTGGCTGGTTTCTCAGAGACGGTGAACTATCATGAGGTTTCTTTGGTTCATCTCACGTTTTCTCTTCTTATATTTTTGACAGCTTCACGCCGTATCCCATATATGTTTGGAGCAGGATATGCAGAAGAAGTCCAGTGTTAAGACACTCCACTCCACTCTGTCTCTCTAGTGTCGACACCAGAGCGAAGATATTAAATATTTCATTTCCTCGAATGGAAATTAAAGCTAAAAATGATCGCTTACGCCACGGCTGGCCTCAATGGTTTCTCATCTTATGTTACTAAGATTATCTTATTCCAAATCTAATGTATACTTTTTGAGATAAAATATTATGTTTGAAACATGTTAATGAATATTTACAATTAAGCAGATATATAATACAAAATGCCTCCAAAATTTGACCTTTTGATTGCGGAGTGTCTTAACACTAGTCTCCCTCTGCCTATCCTGCTGCACACGAGATAAGCGTGAAGCCGATAAAACTACTAAAATCAATGTATAGGAATAAAACCTTTTCTTCAATGAAAAGTATAGGTAGATATGATAAGGTTCACAAACCTATGTGTTTTGAAGTATATAATTATATATTAACTAGTGGACCCGGACGCGGCTACGCCTGCTTCAACTATAAGAATATTTATTAAATATATTCATGAAATTATTTTCAATTTTCAATAGAATTAGTAAGAAAATATAAGCTTTAATAATCAAAAAGAATGATAAGTAGAGACATATTATTAGAAAAAATTATCTGAGTTATTGAAATGAACCAACAAAAGGATTAAAAGTGACTAAAGGATAGGTGTTCTTAATATTAGAAAAAGTACCTAAAGTTTTCCGTGCGTGCGTACATAGATATCGACTCTACGAAATAACTAAACATTTCTCTCTATTAAGTAGGATAATTTTAGCGGGCAATATCAAATAAAATAAGAAGAGCAAATAATTACATAAACATTTACAATAGTTCGAAAATGTATGAAAATTTATAAAACCGTCAATGTCATCTGCCTGTTCGCGTCGGTCATACTATGGCGCCCGTAAGCTAGGTCATTTGGAATCAGTGACATCTCCTTAATTATTTATTAGAATGTTACACAGTAAACTATAATTTCAATGTAGATAAAATGTGAAGAGTGACTATTCATAAGGATGAATATCAAAACGTCGCGGTAACGGTTGCGTAGCGACGCGACGGTTGTTATTAACATGGCAGAATAAATTGCATGTCAAATTAGAATGTACTTTAAAATATATTAGTTTATATGTGTAATGTAATGTTATATAGCCTATAGCACTTTTGAAGAATGCAGCTTTCATACAAAACAAAAACAATGAAAATCGGACCAGTAGATCCAGAGATCTTAGCATTCAAACAAACAAACAAACTCTTCCGCTTTATTATATTAGTATAGATAAGTTAATTTTAGGTGACGTTTTCTTACAACAACAATCAAACTTTGCAAACCGTTCCTTAGCAACGACGGTTGTTATTAACATGGCAGAATAAATTGCATGTCAAATTAAAAAGTACTTTAAAATATATTAATTTATATGTGTAATGTAATGTTATATAGCCTATAGCACTTCTGAAGAATGCAGCTTTCATACAAAACAAAAACAATGTAAATCGGACCAGTAGATCCAGAGATCTTAGCGTTCAAACAAACAAACAAACAAACAAACAAACAAACAAACTCTTCCGCTTTATTATATTAGTATAGATTATTAAATACATAGAATCCCGTGTGAAAATTAACGACACCATGAGGCGACGACAGCAAAAACTAATTGGCCATTGTTTTTCTATAAACATTCGTATTGTGATGCAATACCACGTAACAAAGACATATTGTCATACGTGCATATTTACATGTTTATATAAAATGGCTCCCTAATTTTAGGTATTCTGAAGATACGTGGTTTTTCTTTATGTAAACAAGCTGATTTCGCGTTAATATATATGAGAATGCAATTTAAATGTCAATGGTAAGTAAATATATTTTTGAAGTTTATAGCAAATATTATGTTTTGCCTCTTAATTCTCTGTGTTAGTTTTACGCTATCCCGCACGGTAGAGTAGGCAGATTGAGCTTAGAGTTAAGACACTCCGTTCTCTATTTTCCGCGGAATTCTAGAGGCATTCCGTAGCTCAACGCCGCGCTTTACCTCGTTACCAGAGCGAGGAAGTAAAAATATGAAATATATTAGTTCTGAAGTAGAAATTGAACCCATAACGCACGCTTGTTGGGTACAAGCGCCACGATTGGACTATCTGAGAGTAATTTCTGATAGTATTGTTAAATTCAAATATTATAATAATTATTTTAAAGTGCAATTTAACAGCCGATTAAATCTAACATTGAGCAAGTATCTTCATACGATTCGCAGGTTTCGCGTATTCTTAGCGAGTTGTTAAAAAGAAGTCAAGGTTTGAGAAATAAATGAGGCAACAAATGCGTGAGAGAATTCGTAATAAACAGACGGACCAATACATATATGTCTGTCTACACTAGCTGGACTATAAAAACTGAATTAAAATTTCTAATTTTGGATTTTCTGTTATAATAGATAAAAAGATACATATAAAGATAAAGATATACGCTATATATTTTCACAGTGTAATGAAATTCTTGTTTTTATTTGCAAGTTAAACTGAAGCCAGTTATGGCACAGTGGCACAAGCGTGCGACTGTAAACGTGACAGGTCGTGTGTTCGATCCCCACTCGAGAATATGAAATATTTAGTATTATCATTTCTTCGCTCTGGTATCGAGGCTAGGCGACGTTAAGTTTCGCCATTCAACAGGCAATGCCACCAGAATTCAGCAGTAAATGGGAAACTGAAGTGTTTTAATGGGAACCTAGGGTGCCTCTGTTATATATATATATATATATACGATGTTGTCCCGACCAAGCCATTGCTCACACTAAAACTGCATGTCATGGCGCGTCTAATGACACCATCCCCACCCTTCTACTCCTTCCCTTCTTCGTGCAACGTCCTTCCAAAACCGGAAAGTTCAATATGACTCACCCTGTATATATAGGTTTAATTAAATACTTGCGTAAATAAGAGCACGAAAAAAATTAAATAGCGGATATTTCTAATTCCATTGCCCTTATACTGCAGTTATTACATACATTAGTACCTAATTTTATTACATACATTTGTAACATGGCCGTCTAAGCCTAGTATAGAATTTTAAAAGGTACGAGAATTGAATTCTAATTTAATAGACTTATATGGAATATAAATATTGTTTTTATTTTATTATTTTTATTCTTAAACTCTATGCAGGTAGAAGTTGTTTAATATTCAAATCATTTTATATCAGTTGTTTCGTGGAAATGTTTTTATTGTTTTTTTGTACTATAATTTAAGAATATTTTACGTTTTTAAGTAAAAAACATGTGTATCTTTGAATTTAGTTTTTCATGTATAATGTTATAAATATAAAAAATATACATGATTTTAACACAATTATAAGTAAATATCTACCTATATTATAGAAACATATTTATATATATATTTTAACAGAATTACAATTAAATATCTACCTATATTATAGGAACATACATATTTACACATGTACATAATATGTGATTACATTGAGGCCAGTCGTGGCGCAGATGCACAAGCGTATAGCTATAAACACGTTGTGGGTTCGATTCCCGCTCTAGGCAATGAAATAATTAATATATTAGTTTTTTTCGCTCTGGCGTTGAGACAAAAATCCGCGGAATATTTTAACACTTGGCACCGTCTACCTAACCTTCTACAAGCGGGATATAGCGTGAAGCTGGAAAAAAAAGTGATTATGTATACATACTGGTATTGCTATATAGCTATGTAAAAACCCTGTAACTTAGGAATGGTATTTTAAAGCAATTAACGGTACCTTTCACTCACACTATTTGGTCATTACTACATTCACGAGAAAACTATAATTTAGTTGTACAAATATTATGCATATCTAAAATTTAAAAAAAATCAGCTTCACGCTCTATCCCGCACACAGCAGGGTAGGCAGAGGGAAGTTGGGTTAAGATACTCCGTTCCCCACTTTCCGCCGAATTCTGCGTGTTGAGTGGCGGAACTCAACGCCGCGCTTTTCCTCGACACCAGAGCGAAGAAATAAAAATATAAATGTAAATAAAAAAATGTATATCTAAAAATTCAAGTAAATAAAATGATTCTCTCTCCTTTACAGGTACACAACAATGACATAAGAGTTAAAACAAAATGGCTTTACGACTAAAAAAAGATATAAAAAAAGCGTCGTACTACGTGTGGTTCCTCGGAGCGCAGGAGTCGCGTGGTCTGCGGGGCGAGGAGTTCGCTATACCTGCAATACGACTTTTGGAAGAGAGGGCGAGGGATTTGGAACCTTTCAAAGTCACTTTGCAGGTAAGTTTTTAAAATTCCAATTAATTATTCTTTTGGGCAAGATTTTTTTAAAGTTTGAGAATGACTGTTTTACTGTAATTACGTCACTGGTAAAGGTTTCTCCTCGTTTTAAGTATTGCTCCAGAATTAATTATATTTTTTATTATTGTTGACTTACGCTATATACCTCACCAGCGGACCCGGACGCGGCTACGCCTGCTTGAAATATAAGAATATAATTTCTATAGAAATATAATTTCAATCTATATGAAATGCTAAAAGTGACTATTATATTTATTTTCATATATTTTCATGCGGTTACGAACGCGGTCGCGTAGCGACGACGGTTGTTATTAACATGGCAGAATAAATTGCATGTCAAATTAGAAAGTATTTTAATTTATTAGTATATATGTGTAATGTAATGTTATATAGCCTATAGCACTTCTGAAGAATGCAGCTTTCATACAAAACAAAAACAAAGTAAATCGATCCAGTAGATCCAGAGATCTTAGCGTTCAAACAAACAAACAAACAAACTCTTCCGCTTTATTATATTAGTATAGATATAGCAGGGAAGGGACGAGACATTGCGCTTAACGCCGCGTCGCACGCAACAAGCAACTAAAGTGGGGTGGGTAATGAAAATAATTCATTCCCCAAATGGGAATAGAACCTACAACCGTCACGCTTACAGTCAGGGTAGCCAATGCTCATAACAACAATTTTAATCATAATGTTAATAAGAAAAGAAGAATTCAATTTTATACAGTTTTTTAATTATATACTCAATACCTATACTTATAATAAAATCGTAAGAGGGTCGGTCTGTACTTGGAAGATATTTAAAAAAAGATGTTATTGGGAACCTTTATTAACGTAATAGAGCCCAAAACAATGATTTTTATCTGTTTGTGTGTTTGCCTGTGTGTTTGTTTTCTCTGATCTCAGAATCAGCTTAACCGATTTAGATGCGGTTTTCACTATTGGATTCTGGCAGGCTCCCGAAAACATTTTGTTTTATTACAATCGGTTCATAAATAAAAAAGTTGAGTCAATTTAAAGTACTTAGTTAGGTCGGTTTTTGTTGAATACACTCAAATAAATATTCGTATAATTCGAGCGAGCGTAGCCGGACGGGCCCACTAGTTGTTACTAAAAGTTAAATAAACATAAACTCTACTCCCACAGGTGTCACACAAAGGACTAAAAATAATTCAAAATGTAACAGCGAAGGGCAAGCAGCAAACAATCAAGCACTTCATACCTCACGGCAGCATCACCAGCGCAGTGGTGCAGGGCGACGTGGTGGCGTGTGTGCTGCTGCTGTACAACCCCATCACCGGCTGTCCCGTCCACGTGCACGCGTACCGGTAAGAGAAATAACAATTAAAGTTAATTGAGTTTAAATATGGATAAAGATTTTGTTTTGATAAGTACTTCTCTATAGTTAGAGATATAGTGAAAATGATTAAATACTAAATATTCTTTCTTATATGTCTTCCAACTGCACGTGAAGGAGCTTAGTGTTAAGACACTCCGCTCTCTATTTTCCGCCCAATTATGAAGGTATTGCGTGTTGAATTGAGTGGCGGAACTCAACGCCGGGCTTTGCCTCGATACTAAAGCGTAAAAATGAATTTATTTCCTCCAATGGAAATCACAACATGTTACTAAAATACTATTAGACATAATTTTTTTATCATAATCCATTTTCTATGACGATATAAGACTTTAAAAATTCCATTCCTTAAAGGCTAACCTGTTCGTACCTCCAGATGTCGATATAAATGTATCAAATAAAAGTTACAAGTGTTACAACACTACGAGTTACTTAGAAACGCGGTCGTGCAAGGCAACGCCGTGATTTACACATTTCTATAAAATGACTTGAAAAGGAATTGTTCCGTAATATAATGCAATGGTAGTACACCGCAAGTACGTTATGAGTGGTGTCTAATATCTTTTGCGAAGGAACTAGAAATGAATCACGCTTCACGCTGTATCCCGCAGCAGGATAGTTGAGGGAACCTTGTGTTAAGACAATCTGATCACCACTTTCCGCTGAATTTTTCAAGGTATTGTGTGTTGAGTTGCAGAACTCACTTGGCTTTTACCGTGGTGTCAGAGCGAAGAAATGGGAATATTAATAAACTAGCGACCCTCTTGCGGCTTCGCTCGCTTTTACTACTGGATTATTCATATAATGTATGTTTGCAAAGCACTTAAGATAATGTGAAAATTAATTAAACCCTAATGCAACCCGCATTTTCGTAATTTCAATAAGGATTTTCCAATTGTTTTACACAGCAAGGATTTTTTAGTAGGTACCGTAATTTTAAATCTGTGCTACTAATCTTTTCAAGTATGTACTTATTAAAATATATTTAAATGACTATTTTTAGATAGTTAAATGACTATTTTTAAACTGAAGAAATTATAAACAAACCTACCTACTAATAACTACTACAAAAAATATGAAACCAAATATACCGCGCTGAAATAATACATTCAACTCCAATTATCCAATACGTGCAAACGCATCTAAATCTTCGTTGCTATAGAGACAGACGGATTTTTTTTTCGAGCTTGTGGTTAATGCTAAAGAGGGTATTCTGTCCCTGATGAAAAGCAAGCACTACGTGGCTGCCTGTGAGGAAAATTAAATAGAATGCATCGGCCGGGAATCGAACCCGGGCCGCCCGCGTGGCAGGCAAGCATTCTACCACTGAACCACCGATGCGGGTAAGGCAGGCGGGCGCGGCGGACGCGGATGGCGAGTGGCGAGCCGTTTCGCAGCAAGGATTTTTTGATATTGTAACAACTTCTAAAGTACTTATTAAAATGAAAAACAGTAAAACACAGTTTTGGTCGACATTAAATGGCCAACGTAACTAATGTACTTATTTATATGCTGAGAGTAAGGGATAAGTGAAAGCTGATGTGTCAACGGCGGGATGTGTCAACAATTAAATGTGTTTTTCTCTAAAACTATTCGCAATTTCGAAATAGTGTAAAAAGCAAATTTTATCTTCGTTTAACATAGAAAATTAATAAAGTATTTTAAAGGATAAGGATTAATACCATTATGGAAAAATATCCCTCACAATAAAAAATATATTGAAATTATTATTTTTAGACAGAAAAATGATCACTACACGTTATTCTTAAAAGATACGAATATGCTCTCGCGGACTTTTTTGTAGATTTTATTAAGAGGAACAATACTCCAGTACATTTTGTTCATGTAGTACGTACCATTAAAGCAGCGCATGCGCGAAAGTGTCTCAACGGGTAGGACTTTATACACATTTATCGTATTTATGTTAATGTACATAAGAATGTACAAATAATAAACTATATATAAACCTTCTATGAAAAATACTCGACTTAATAGTGAAAACCGCATCTAAATCCGTTGGGTGGTTTAGAAGAAAAAGAGTTATAAACAACAGACAGACACGAAAAGCGACTTTGTTTTATAAGATATATGATAATTATTCTTTGCCTTGAGTGAGGATCGAACCCACAACCGTCGCGTTACAGTCATACCCAAGACACAGATATTTACATTAAAACAGTATTATGGACGCCTGTCATTTATCATTTCGTTCCTTCATCCGCTTAATGATCCGAGATTTAATGCTGAATCATTAACAAAGAAATTGTAGAAATTTCATTTCAATATATTAAAAGATATTTTATTAGAAGCCAGTCGTGTCAAGACAGGTTGCAGGTTCGATCCCAATCGAGGAAATAAAATATTTATTTAAATTTAAATTTATGTGTCGGGGCAAAGCGCGGCGTTGTGTTCCGCCAATCACCACGCCAATACCTTTAAAATTCGGCGGAAAATATCTTATCACTACGTTCCCTCTTATACCTTGTACACTTACTATGTGCGGGATACAGCGTGAAGGTTACACTTAAATATTGTAAAGACACTTCCGTTATACACTTTCCGCGGAATTCTAGAGGCATTACGTGTTGAGTGGCGGAACTTTACGAGGCAAAGAACTAGACTTCTAGAGAAAGGAAGTGAAAATATTAATTTAATTTCCTCGAATGGGAATCGAACCCAAAACCTCTCGCCTTTAAAAGCTATAAAAAATTTCTTAAATACATAGTTAAAATTCTGTACATGTAAGCGATTGTATGGCAACAGACATGTGATCTACCGTCCGCGAAGCCTTAACAGGTTTGAGATCTCAAGATATATCACACCACTGGCCGGTGGCCACTGACCTGCCGAAATAATTTGGATTCATAGCGTCGTTTAAAGTTGGAAATATATTCGTATTACAAGTAAATAAGTAATATAAAATATTTTTAATAATTCATTTTTAATTCTTCGTTCTGATTTTCTTTGATTTAGTTGAGTTTAGCCTCCACAATTAGACGGAAAGTGGAAAGCGGAGTGTTTTAACACTAAGTTCACTCTACCTGCGGAATACGAATTATTTTTTTAATTAGATAAATAAATAAATAGATACATTTGTATATAATTGTTGATATTAATTAGACTTAAGAAAATACTTACAGCCTTGTTTAATAATTTAATAGCATTTAAATGCTAATTGACGTTTCTGTGAGTCGTGCAGCTGTTAACTGTTTCTCATAGTTTCGTGTGTTATACAAAAAAATGTAAAGAAATGTAGAATAAATACCAAGGAATATGTAGAACGATATTATCGTTATCAGAATTTTAAATGAAGAAAGTTATTCTATAAAAAACTTAGGTCAATAGGTCATCGTTTTATTTTATATATTAAATTATTATATATGAATTTTGATATTTAATATAAGTAGTTTTTAGTTCAGTTAAATTATTTAAATTTTATATAAATAATATAAATGAATGTTTGTCTGTATGTTCTTTATAGAATCGTAAACTATGCATTAAGATTTTTTGATGTCTTTAGCATCGTTGTTTTGCTAACCCACGAAGGTTTCTCATTTGGTACAACCAATTATTTGTTCTAAATTAATAAAATTAATGAAATTACTCAAAATTAATTTAATATTTGTCTAATTTCTTTGCTTCAAATTTATTATAGTCCAGCTTATATAAAGCTATATATAAATAATCTATGTGAATTGTAAAATGTAACGGAACATTGATATATTAGGTGAAGTTATTTTTTATTTTAGTAGAAATATCATATTTTCTTTTTTTGCCTTTATTTAGTCTCACGCTGTATCTTGCACCTAGCAGGATAGGCAGAGAGAACCAGGGGATACTAGAGTTAAAACACTCCGTTTCTATTAAGACACTTCCGTCCATCATTATATTGAACTAGGAACTCATAGCCTCGCTTCGCCTCGACACCAGAGCGAAGAATTGAAAATATCTAATTTCGAGTGCGAATTGAACCCACAACCCCTCGCGTCACTACTGGCCTCAATTGAGTAAAAATAATAATCTTTTAATAGCGAAAAGCCTCGATCAACATCTTAAGAGGCTATCGCTTAGCTGTTAGATCAAGAACCGGATACAGAAGACAGTTTTACTTGAGACGGCACGTATTGTGCGGAGGTTCCTCTCTCTGGAGCCCTAGCCACCGATGGCTTGGACCCTTGTCCCGCCCTCGGAAGAGTGGTTTTTTTATATTTTTAAATGTATTTTTTTATAATAATTTATATTTAAAAATGTAAAATTCATTCACTAATTTAATGAAAACATATTCAAGTTATCTTTTAAATTCCTACAATATATTCTATGTATATATGTGGCTTCGTAAACAATAATAAAAGCAGGTGCCCTTTATCCACCATTTACAAAGGCAAAACAAAAGCTGACATTTGGCGTGTTTCAGTGTTTAGTGTCGCAACGGCCCCGAATAGCGGTACTGGCGCATCTTTGAGAGGTGCGCATGCGCAATACAAGTATTCAAGTCGAGTATATTTATTTTTAACCTAAAGAGGTTCCCTTTGGGAAGGTCACTCTTTGAAATTTATATTTGTAATACAGGTAAACGTGATTGTTGTTTAGAAATTATAATATTTTTCATTTTGCAAAAATAGGCAAAAAAGACCCATTAACTTTTTACATAGAAAAATATTAGCTTACTCTTACTTTATTTGTAGTAAATATTAATTTAACGAAATTGTTAAAACATTTACAATTTAAAAGTAAAAACAAAACGGAAATTGAATACTTTAATCTCTACAAAATTAGGATGACATTTACAAAGATAAAAAGTTTATTTTTAATTAATGGATTCGCCAAAAGGTGAGAAGTTAATCGTCAAAAGTTTCTCTCTGTAATAGAAAGGGGGACCTTTGCCATACAATAGAAAATTACAGCCAAGCTTATTGTGCTATCTGAGACAGTAAATGTTAATTATATATACATACATATACACTATACTCTACTCGTGCTTGTAGATATATAATAGTATAAATATATAGAACTAGCGGACGCGCGCAGCTTCGCTTGCGTAATTAGGGGTTGAATTCTAATAAACCACGAAACATGTGTTCAATGAAATATTTTTAAGAGTCTAAATTTAAAATTTTATAAAAATCGGTGGCGATTTAAAGATTTTTCCATACAAACTTTCAACCCCTTATTTACACCCTTAGGTGGTGAATTCTAGAAAGCCATGAAACACATGTTCAATTAAATATTTTTAAGAGTCTAAATTAAAATTTTTATAATAATCGGTGGCGTTTTAAAGATTTTTCCATACAAACTTACAACCCCTTATTTGCACCCTTAGGGGAAGAATTCTAGAAAACCATGAAATATGTGTTCAATTAAATACTTTTAAGAGTCTGAATTTTAAATTTTATAAAAATTTGTGCCGATTTAAAAAAAAATCTATACAAACTCTCAACCCCTTATTTGCACCCTTAAGGGGAGAATTCTAGAAAACGATGAAACACGTGTTCAATTTAATACTTTTAAAAATCTAAATTTAAAATTTTATAAAAATCGGTGCTCATTTAATTTTTTTTCCATACAAACTTTCAACCCCTATCTTACCCCTTTAGGGTTTAAATTTTTCAAAATCCCTTCTTAGTGGATGTCCAGATTACAAAAGTAAACATCTGTCCAAATTCCACGTTTCTACCATCAGCAGTTACGGCTGTGCGTGCGTCTTACCTCAGTCAGTGAGGACAAGTCCTTTTATATATATAGATTATTCTTAGTTAATAGTAAATATTTTAAAAAGTTGAATTTATGGGTAACGCTATTCTTAAGGTAAATATTGTGAAAATGTGTTTTTATTTGATATTTTTAAGATTTTTTTCAATTCGAATCTATTGGATTTGAGTTGATTATTTAAAGACAAACTTAAAGTTACAGTCATGGCACAAGCAAACAAGATGTGGGTTCGATTCCCACTCGAGGCAAAGAAATATGTAATATTTTCATTTCTTCACTCTAGTGTCACTGCCACTTACAAAACGCAATGCCTCTAGAATTCTAAAATGTAACAGAGTGTCTTAACACTAGGTTCCCTTTGCCTACCCTGCTGTGTACGGGATACTGCGTGAAGCTTGCACTTAAATATAGTAAAGAGAAAGTATGTTAAATTGATATTGAGGTGTTCCAGCAATTCTATTGTTGCTAGCAAATTAGTCATGTGTCCACAATAGATATGTTAAAAAGCTATACGCCTTACAGTCATAGCTTACAGCCTTACGGTACCTAATTCTAAATCCATACCTATATTATAAATTCAAAAGTAAGTCTGTCTGTCTGTTTGTCTGTCTTTTACGCAATCAGGGCCAAACCGCTAATTTAATTGTGATAAAATACTCATATAGAGATACTTGAGGGTACCGGGATGAACATGGAATACTTTTTTTTCTCATATTTGTAATATTTTCGATTTATACCAATATATTAAAATACTTATTAACTTGACATGCAATTTATTCCGCCATATTAATAACAACCACCGTTGCTAAGTAACGATTTGCAAAGTTTGTAGTTAGAAAACGTCACCCAAAATGAGCTTGTTTAACGCATCTCTCTATTGAAAACTGAAAATAATTTCATAAATATATTTAATAAATATTCGTATAGTTCAAGCGGGCGTAGCCGCGTTCGGGTCCACTAGTCTTATATATATAATTCTTCTGTATGTTTGTTTGTCACCCTTCTCCTCCTAAACGATTGGACTAATTTAGCTGTAATCTTTCTCGGAATGCAAAAGAGACATTTAGGGTTCGATTTCAACTCGAGGATATGAAATATTTCCAAAATAATTTTGGTAACGAGGCAAATGCGGCGTTGAATTACGCCACTAAACACGCAATCTCTAGAATTCGGCTAGAATGGAGAATCTTAATACTAGGTTCCCTCTGCCAACTTTACTAGTAACCCAAAAAAAATAAGGAAGTCATCTTTAAAGGTATTTTAATAATAACAAACTTAACATGAAGCAATTCTAGTGACATATCACGGTGCATCTCAGGTCGTAGGTAGTTTAGGTCGTACTACCTACGACGCGAATACCTCGGCAGGTATTTGTGACAAGGACTGTCTGTCTTCGTAAATACCCTTTTACTTATAATACCTTATAAAAATGATGTCCTTTTTAAGAAATGGTAAACTATTTATTTTGGTTCCTTAATAGGATTTTTTTTACGCTGTATGCTGCACTTAGTAGGGTGGGCAGAGGGAACCTGGGAACTTAGTTTAAGACGCTCCGTCCCTCATTTTCCGTCGTATTCTAGAGGCATTGTGTATTAGGTGACGTAACTCAACTCTGCGCTTTGCCTCGTAACCAGAGCGAGGGGCGTTTTCAACATTATTTTTTTATTTTATGAGTGAGAATCGAACCCATAACCATTTGAGTTTAGAGTCGCACGCTCGTGCCCTTGCACTATGACAGGCCTCGATGATACTTAGGAAAATAAAAAAACGTTATTAGAATTGAAAACTGATACTATAAAAATATTAAATATTATTTACAACAAAAAAAACTGTAATTATTACGTTTCAATCTAAAATGTCTTATGACAAATTTAAATGTCTTTTTTTTTCAACTTTAAATGTCTTTATTTTAAACAAATAATTATGAAAATCTTGTTATTTCTAGCAAAACTTAGTGTAATTTAGATAACAGCTTCATAGAAGTTGTCCAGTAGCATTGACCCTAAGATGTGATCAGGAAAGCTAATAGAATTATAATTGAAATCCTGCTTTTCCACTTTTTCATTCTAACGCCTGTCGTCCAGTAAAAGTCGCGTGGTTTCGCTTTATTTTAAAAAAAATAAAAAATTGATGACTTAAATTCTCTCTTTTTCAAACACAAATAATTCATGGTTATTCTTCCTCCTGGCATTAAGGCAGGCTTCCTTCTGGCAGGAAACAGTGTAATTATGATCTAGGTATAATAAGATAGTATTTTGTTCAGGAAACTTAGAGTTAAGACACTCCGTTTCCCATATTCCACCGAATTCTGGTGCGTAAAATGAAAATATTAAATATTTCATTTACTCGAGAGAACATCGAACCCACACTTTGAGCGCTTACGCCACAAACAATACACGAACTAGCACTAGCACTTGCACAGTAAAAGTCGACGACAACGATCAAAGCGTACGATTGTCATATATCAATGGAAGCGACATCAGTTAGGTTACTGTACGCGTAAACATCGCAAGTTTAGTTTTCACATTACCTTTCTCTTTATTAACATAATGCATGATAACAACTGTGCCTAGAAGCATTGACCCCTGCCTCTGCGCATTCAAGAAAACAACATATTTTTTAGTTTCACGCTCTATCCCGCACTTAGCAGAATAGGCAGAGGGAACATGGGAACCAATTAAAGTGTTACTACACTTCTTAACCTAACTTAACTTCACGCTCTATTTCTAGCGGGTTAGTCACCTCTTTCGTGAGGGTACATACCTCTTTGGCCTCGTCCACTGTCATCAACCTCTTCATATATCATGGCCTCCGGGGGGTCCTAATGCTTTTTACGTGACCTTCCTCCAGTATCTTTGATACTGTGTTTTCGAAGGTCAACCGAGGTCTCCCCCTACCTCTCTTACTACTCACATTTCCATTATAAACCTACGACACTTCTGTTCCCCACTTTCCATCAAATTTTGGAAGCATTGCGTGTCCTTTGCCTTGTTACCAGAATAAACAAAAATATCAAATATTTCATTACCTCAAGTGGGAATCGCATCCACAACCTGACGACTGGCATCATTGAATAAGCTTGGAATTGCCAACTTAGATCCTGCTTTTCCTGTTCCAAGCTATTTTAAGGTAGGAAGGAATAAATATTCTTATAGCTATTCATATGCTAATTCAATATATTGCAGTGTATACGGCGTTCATGTAACTTGTTGATGTAACATATATATTTCCATACAGTCTTACATATATGGGTACCTACAGTTAAAGTTAATGTTACTTATATAATTCGTTTAATGTCATTTTATAGGGATTATTGTCTATAAAGATATAGAATATTTAATTTTGCTTATATTTTATTGTTGTTTTTAATATTAATTATTTTTTATAATTTTATAAACTAATAGTAAGTAATAATTTTATTAAAAAATAATATCAAACGCTACGGACTACGGTCTCTGCATACCTCTTTAGCCTCGTCGACAGTCATCAACTGTTTTCGAAGATCTACCCTATCTTCCCCTACTTCTGTTACCGATTCGTCATATTTTATAAAATTTTAAATAAAATCAATTAAAAAATCGTAATATAGTCATATTAATTTATAATTTATAATCTATAAATATAAAATCGAGAGGTCACTCACTCATCACGAAATCTTAGAAAGTATATGTGCTAGGAATCTCAAATTTTGCATAGGAGTTACTTATAGGACGTAGGTGCACGCTAAGACGAGAATTTAGATAGACGCAATATTAGAGACTCCTAAGTGGTTGTTTTAGGGGTTGAAAGTTTGTATGAAACTTCGTTACTACAAATGCTAGCAGTCTCAAATTTTGCATCGACGTCACTTATAAGACGTAGGTACTCATGGAGACAGAAATTCATAATAACGTAGTTCATGCAGGCGAAGCCGCGGGCGGGCCGCTAGTATATCTATAAAATGGAAAACCTCACCGCTTTTATAGAGATATTCGCAAAAGCGAGAGTACCTATCCACATACAACTAAGTTAATTTTCATTAAGCAATTACGAAGTTGTCAAGAGACGACATTATCTCCTTTATTTATGTTCACAGATTTTCTATCTTCAATCGCTTTCCTATCTTTATATGGGCAATCGTTGCTCATACTTTCTAATTATTATTTCTTATATATATGTATTATATATATTTCTTAAGATATATTAGATATTTTCATGGTTTAAAGGTAGGTAGTGTAGTTTTCGCACTATATGTATACTTTACTTTCATTTCAATTTGAAGAGAATTAATAAGTTTATATGTGAGACTATTTTCGAGTACCTAAATAATGAATTAATTGCCCTTTTTTTCTTTGTAATTTTTTTTTCAGCTTCAGCATAGAGTTAAGACACTCCACTACCCTTTTGTCACCGAATTCTGGAGGCATTGCGTTGGAATTCAAAACCGTTCTTTGCCTTGATACCAGTGAGAAAAATATTGGATATTTCATTTCATCGAATGGGAATCGAACTCACAACCTATCGCGTTTACTTAATTGTTGTAATATGTTGCTCTTTTTGGGTTATCGAGTTTTGGAATTTTCTATCTACATTTTTTAAGTCGGCAAAAAAATATTTGTTTATACTAAAAACCGGATTATAATAAATAATCGTAAAAATTCCGTGTTACTTTCACCGCCGCTGTCGCTTTACAGTTCCGTAGATGAAATATTTTTGTTTTCAATCGCGAAACACGTTTGGGTGCCAAAAAGACTTGAATAAACTGCTAACTAAGCGTGAAGTGAAAATTTAAAAAGGTTGCCATCATAAGTTTTTGTTTTTTATATTATTACAAAGTTAGAAATTTAGTTTCCTTTTTAAAAGCTTTTTTTAATATATTTTTTTTTCTTGTGACTAGTGGAAGGCAATTTCACGTAATATAATTATATTAACTTTTTATAGATTAGAGATTTGTTCAGCTGCTATAAAAGCAGGAGCAGGAAAGCCCAGTGTACACCCTCATCTGTTTGGAAGAGGGGTAGAGTTACAGGGTTTCCTGGATTGGAGAATTTACACTTTCTCTTTCTTTCTCTACTCTCAATCTCTCATTTTGCTATCAGCGATTAAATTAAAGTAATTCCTTCCACCTAATAATAATCAGACCAAAAATATAAATAATAATTTAATATTCATCAAAATTATGTTTTACAGTAATAAAATTTTATTAACATTCCTGAAGTTCAATTGATTTATATATATACAAATACATGAATATATTAAAATTCTGTCCTCGATATTTCAACCTACTTATCTAGAGGTCGACTGAGGAGTACGAAGTATGCACCATCACTAAAATTCACGTTCACATCTCACGATTCGAAATTCAATTTAAATAGTGAAACAGTATCTATATATATAACTAGCGGACGCGCGCATCTTCGCTTGCGTATTTAAGGGTGAATTCTAGAAAACCATGAAACATATGTTCAATTAAATATTTTTAAGAGTCTAAATATCAAATTTTATAAAAATCGGTGGCGATTTAAGAATTTTTACATACAAACTTTCAACCCCTTATTTGCATCCTTAGGGGGTGAATTCTAGAAAACCATGAAACATGTGCTTAATTATATACGTTTGAGAGTCTGAATTTAAAATTTTATAAAAATTGGTGACGATTTAAAAAAAACCTATACAAACTTTCAACCCCTTATTTGCACCCTTAGGGGGAGAATTCTAGAAAACGATGAAACATGTGTTCAATTAAATACTTTTAAAAATAAAATTTAAAATTTTATAAAAATCGGTGCCGATTTAATTTTTTTTCCATACAAACTTTGAACCCCTGTTTCACCCCTTTAGGGTTAAAATTTTTCAAAATCCCTTCTTAGTGGATGACCAGCTTACGAAAGTAAACTTTTGTCCTAATTTAACGTTTCTATCATCAGCGGTTACGGCTGTGCGTGCGTCTTACCTCAGTCATTGAGGACAAGTCCTTTTATATATATAGATATGTATACTATATACCTCAATATTGGGATATTAAAATATAAACCCGACAAGGTGATTCGGTTCGATTTCCACTCGAGGAAATATATATAGTATTTTCATTCCTTCGCTCTGGTATTCGCCTGAAACTGGGTAGCGGAGTGTTTCAACACTAGACTCGCTGTGCCTACCCTGCTACACACTACATGCGGGTTACAGCGTGAACGTGGAAAAAAAGTGTTGAATTTATCGTAATATTATTAATTCCAATGCACCTAGAACTAGCTAACAATTTTAGTAAACGCCTTGTAAATGAACTAGTTTCTAAAGTTTTAAAGTAATTAATTGACTTTTATATAGTTGTGTTTATATTGTAGAAAATACATTTTAATAATAAAAAATAAATGATGTACAAAAAACACTGATAGCATCTTTCAATTTTTAAAATATTTTCAAATAATTACCTTCCTTATACATATCTAGGTAGTTTCGTTTTTACAGAATATTAATATTAATTAATATATAAAACTTAAATGATATATTTATTTATCCTTGACATTCATATCTTGCTTATTTTATGAAATTCCTCACAAGTCAGATGTAAAAAACAAGATTTGCGGGTCAATTTGAATTTTTACAATCTTATTCTTATAGTTTTATTATAATTCTAATCACCTCCCGGACGCCCTGGTTGGATGTCGTGATGCAGGACATGAGAGCCAATGGTCTAACCACCGAGGACGCAAAAGACCGTTCAAAGTGGAGTAGGTTGAGTAGAAAGGCAGACCCGATAGCCGGGATTAATGCCAGGAAGAAGGAAATTTCATCTTATTTCTATCAAATCCAATGAGTATCACGAACACAGCAGGTTAGGCGAAAGGAATCTATTGAGAAGACAACTGTTCTCTATTTTCCGTTATATTCCGGAGACATTACGTGTTGAGTAGCGAAACTTAACGCCGCGGTTTGCCTCGTTACCCGAGTAAGAAAATTAAACTATTAAATATTTCGATCGATCGAACCAATAACTTGTGCCCATGCGCGACGAATGACCTCAAGGAATATTTACACAATTTTTTTTATTTTTTTCTTTTTTCCAAAAGCTTCTTAGATCATACAATAACTTACAGTATTTCTAAAAAAAACATACAAATAATAAAATATAAAAGAAAAAAAAACTATTTTGTAATTTCAACTCTACTAGGTACATCCGGGTTCATACTAAAAAGTTGACCTTCTCAAACACTACTCATCAGCTTTTATAAATACGACATTGAATATAAAATGTCAACATTCCAACACCGGCTGGTGTGTATCGTCTCTAATAATAATAATAATAATTAAATTATATATGCGTAAAACAAGATGTAGGCAGTAATTAAAATACTATTATAATATTAAGGAAAATTGAGGTGTCTTAAAGGGAACGGAGTGTCTTAATTCTATGTTCCCAAATTTCCCCCGCCTATCCTTCTATATGCGGAATACAGCAATTCAATTTCTTTAATATTGTTTAGGCAATTTTTTACGTTAAACTAGTATAACGAAGGAATTCTTAAACTAGTTTATTAAAATGTTTATATATTATAATAAAAATAAACATATTGTATATAATATATAGAAATACGTTATCTAAACAATTTTTAAATATATTGCATACTATTTTATTAGTTATTCAATAACTCACTATTTACTCGACTCTATTTACTATTCGGATACACTCAATTATTGCACAATATTACAATAACTATATACATATTAGCATTATAACAGTAAAGGTCAGCTTCACGCTTTATCCCGCACACAGCAGGATTAGCAGAGGGAACCTAGTATTACTATTAAGTTAACACTCCGTTCACCATTTTCCACCGAATTTTGGAGGTTCTTTAAGTGGCGTAACTCAACTTGCCTCATTTTGACACCAGAGCGAAAAAATATAAATAAAAATTGAAATAAATATTCCATTGGCCCGAATGGAATTCGAACCCATAACCAGTCGCGTTTACAAGCACCACTTTGCCCAGTCGTTAACTCATAATAACAAAATATTAGAACTTTGAAGGTTAGTTTCGAAACTAGACCAAGCAACGGCCTGATCACCATGACAAAGGCTAATAATGAATATCTAATAAACTCATGGTGCCTATAGAAATAATTATTTATTTGAATTCTAGTTCGCTCCGCCCATACGAACTACCGCCCAGATATTACGTTACGAATTCTTGTAAATATTTTTTTTCTTGCACATTCTTGCGCTTTGTTTCGTATAATAAATATAAATATATGATTTAAAAATATGGCGATGTTTTTACATATTATTTATTTTTAGTTCTGTTTGTATAAGAACGTTGAGCTCTGCCACTCAACACTTCCAGAATTTGGCAGAAAGTGGAGAACGCAGGTATCTTAATCCCTTCTGCCCTGCTATGTGCGGGATACAGCGTGAAGCAACAGCGTGAACAGCATTTTTTTTAAATAAATGCTCATATTATTGATTGCTACAAAAAATGTGACTTAAGTCGAACTGACTTGTGGCCTTGTCAAGAACAAGCCACGTCGCTTACGTTAGAACGTCAACTCTGACATTACAACAAAAATAGACATGGCAAATACATTTGCTACTATAGACACTGTCAAAACCTATGAATATTGAACTAGATGATCGATGATGAGGGGTTATAGGAGAGTTTTAACTCTTTAGGTTACCGATAACGAGAACTACATTGACAGTTATAGGAACTTAATATATAGAGAGGTCTAGTAGGAGGGGTTTGGTTGGCAGATGGAGCCTAGTCTTAAAACATTATGTTCCCCATTTTTCCACCGAATTCTGGAGACATTGCTGTGACGAAACTCAACGCCACGTTTTGCCTTGAGACCAGGACGAGAAAATGAAAATATTAAATGCTTCATCATGTAAAAACTCAGCCTTATTTAATTTGGTGTTATACAATTTATACATTACTAGTGGACCCGGACGCGGCTACGCCTGCTTCAACTATAAGAATATTTATTAAATATATTCATTAAATTATTTTCAATTTTCAATAGAATTAGTAAGAAAATATAAGTTTAATAATCAAAAAGAATAATAAGTAGATACACATTATTAGAAAAAATTATCTGAGTTATTGAAATTAACCAAGTAACTAAAGGATAGATATTCTTAATATTAGAAAAAGTACATAAAGTTTTCCTTGCGTGCGTACATAGATATCGACTCTACGAAATAACTAAACATTTCTCTCTATTAAGTAGGATAATTTTAGCGGGCAATATCAAATAAAATAAGAAGAGAACCAAAGTATAGTTTAAATTAATTATAAACAGCAAATAACTACATAAACATTTACAATAGTTTGAAAATGTATGAAAATTTATAAACCGTCAACGTCATCTGCCCGTTCGCGTCGGTCATACTGTACTAAACAAACTCTTCCGCTTTATTATATTAGTATAGATTATAAAAATAGTTTGGATGTCAACCATAGAAAAGAATAATTTTTGGCACCATCAATGATTTAGTGAGGTTTGTGGTAATTCCTATAGCTATATAGTCAGCTTCACGCTGTATCCCGCACACAGCAGGTTAGACAGAGGGAACTAAGTCAAGACACTCCGTTCCCCACTTTCTGCCGAATTCTGGAGCCATTGCGTCGACACCCGAGCGGAGAAATGGAAATATAAACGTAAATAAATATTTCACTTCCTCGAGTGGGGATCAAACCCACTACCGTCGCGTTACATAGCTATATAGCTATATAGTTGACACGTTTTCATAAAACGGCCGCGGCAATGCAATACCGGATTTGGAAAAGTATCTCGTAGGTTGGTCGGTCGGTCGCGTTACGGTGATTCCCTTTAGAGACAGTAATAACCTAATTTACTATGTACTGTTATTGGAATTAATGAGTATGACTAATTCTTTAAGCCTAGCCTAGTTTTTTAGTTTAAAATTCTTTAACTTTTAATAGATATATCAAAAATTATCTATATATTTAGAATTTAGCACATTAGATAAGAAAATAAAGAATAAGAAGAGAACCACTCAACACGAAATGCCTCCAAAATTCGGTGGAAAGTGGGGAACGGAACTGTCTTAATGGTAACGGAGTGTATTAACACTAGATTCCCTCTACCTACCTTGCTATGTGCGAATACAGGGTGCAGAAATAATTATCATTGAAAACCTTATTTTTATTCCTTGATAGATGCGACTCGGATCACACAGCGGAGATGCTATACACACATCTCCTAGCACTGATAGAACGTCCAGAAAACCAGAAGAAATTTGCCGATATCGAGAGAAAACTTCAAATGCGAGGTGCTTTACCTTCAAAGAAACCACCTGACTCTTCCCTCGGCAGCGAGGTTTCCAGAGAATCTGACTCCGGCAGCAACGAAGATAGGAACGTGGCTAACCTGTACGACAGTCTTGCAGCGGAACTGAAGCAGAAGTTGTCAACAGGTAAAAAGGGTCTAGGTCAGTCTATTTTCTTTGTTTTACGTAGATTGATGATGCTTTTGTCACTATTTTTGCACCTGGTGGTATGTATTTGTGCTTTTTTTTGGGTTAGGGCCAGGTTTTAGAATTTGGATGGTGTGAGAATTTGAGTGGTAGTGCCTTTATTTTCTTTAGGATTAGCTTAGCTTCATGTATTTTTAGTCGTTGATAATTAAAACTATGTTATAATCTATATATATAAAAGGACTTGTCCTCACTGACTGAGGTAAGACGCACGCACAGCCATAACCGCTGTGCGTAGAAACGTTAAATTTGGACAGATGTTTACTTTTGTAATCTGGACATCCACTAAGAAGGGATTTTGGAAAATTTTAACCCTAAAGGGGCGAAATAGGCGTTGAAAGTTAGTATGGAAAAAAATTAAATCGGCACCGATTCTAATAAAATTTGAAATTCAGACTCTTAAAAGTATTTAATTGAACACGTGTTTCATGGTTTTCTAGAATTCTTTCCATAAGGGTGCAAATAAGGGGTTGAAAGTTTGTATGGAAAAATTCTTAAATCGCCACCGATTTTTATAAAATTTGAAATTTAGACTCTTAAAAATATTTCATTGAACACATGTTTCATGGTTTATTAGAATTCACCCCTAAATACGTAAGCGAAGCTGCGCGCGTCCGCTAGTATAATAATAATTATAAAATATTTTCAGATATATAAAACAAATATTGTATATGAACTTAAAAAGAGGGCAGTAGTGGCGCATGGGAAGTGTGACTGATTGTGGATTCGATTCCCATTCAAGGAAATTAAATATTTAATATTTAGCTCTTTGTAGAGGCAAAGCGCCTTCAGAATTCTATGAAGAAGTTTCTATGTGTCTATATTATGTATATATGCATTAAATCCAAGCTGATATATATAAAACATTAATATATTTATTTATAGAAAGTTGTAATATTATATATATATATATATATATATATATATATATATATATGTAGGTGCAATTTATTCTTATTTTTTGCCTATTAGCCACGCTCACGTAAGCTTTTTATGATTATCTAATAATGTATTATATATGTAAATATTTGTGTTTCTATTACGATTAAGTCACATATTGGGTAACTAGTTATATAGCACTAGCACTATAATTAAAATAGTATAAGTAAATATCAATCCTACTACAAATTCAATATAAAAAGAAATGTGCAATTTTTTACTTATTATAAAAGTTACAATTCCAAATATAATATTTAACGGAATGTTAACACTAGGTTCCCTCCTGCTGTGTGCGGGATGCAGCGTGAAGCTTCATGATTATTTTAGGCCTAACATAGAATCTGTCTATTGGATTGCAGTCAATGTGATAATTAAATGTTTTAATAAATATAATATATTAAAATCCCTTATAAGACATTTTTAATATTGCCAAAAAGTTATCTTACATTAATAAACAATCACTAAATTTTTGTATAGAATTAGACAATAATAATATAAAAAGAACTGTAATTTCAGGCAAAAGTCCAATCCTACTGCCACCACGTGATTACGACACGGTCCACCGCCAGAAGGGCAACTTGAGCAATATAGACACTAGGCGGTGTTTAAATCAGAATATTGTAGGGATCAACGCACGCCGCAAGCTGGAGTCCTCCGGCGGCAGTTCTGGTATAGGCAGCGACCTCGCACCCTCGCCAGAGAGGAATGAATATCCACGACATGATAACCATAGCACTAGCGGTAAGTGACCAAACTGCTTGAATTGTTTTTTTCAGTTTCACGCTGTATCCCGCATATAGCAGGGTAGGCAGAGGGAATCCAGTGTGACACTCCGTTCCCCACCTTTTGCCAAATTTTCGAGGTGTAGCGTTGAGTGCGAAGAAATGAAAATATTAATAATTAATACATCATTCCCCTGAATGGGGACCGGGCCTCATTTATATAATTCAATATTATATGTTTCATTTGTTGTTTTCAAATATAGCGTATTTTAAGAATATTTCATTTTTTTGTAAGGATCGATGCTGAAATTATTTGGACTGCTAATACGTTCAAAAGAACAAAGAGCTGTAAGTTAAAAATTTCAACATGGTCAAAGTCAAATTCATTACAAAATTTGATATTTCATTTTTATTATTATTAAAAATATTAAAAAGACAAATATCTTTCGTTGATATTCAATTGAAAATTCTATAATATTATATTATTTATGTACATTTATATAATAATTACAAAGAATAACCTTCATATCCATACAAAAGATATTGTAAAATATAAGCAATTAATATTTGGCATTCAATTTCTCACATAAGTTTGAACTTTGACTAGCCAAATATAATTAGGAACGCATCTGTCAATACCCACAGTCGTAAGACGACCTTGTGAGTCATACAACCTTTTATTTATATGAATATACTAGCGGCCCGCCCGCGGCTTCGCCTGCGTCAACTACGTTATTATTAATTTCTGTCTCCACGAGTACCTACGTCCTATAAATGACTGTCTATGCAAAATTTGAGACTTCTAGCACTTGTAGTAACGAAGTTTCATACAAATTTTCAACCCCAAAAACAACCCCTTAGAAGTCGAATATTGCAAATTCCCGTCTTAGCGAGCACCTCCTATAAATAACTCCTATGCAAAATTTGAAACTCCTAGCTCTGGTAGGTTCTGAGATTTCGTGATGAGTGAGTGACCTTTCGATTTTATATATATATATAGATTAACAAATACTTATATAAAGTTTTAATAATAAAAATATTTATTCTTAGAATTTTAAACCTGTTGCTTAATGACCATATAAAAATCTCAGTTTATAACAATTTTTTTGTGCTTAATATATAAAAAGTTTGATCATTTTTTGTTTCGTGATTTTTATACGAAAATTATCTTTTACAAAAAAAAAAAAACCTAAAAAAGAAGTATATTTTTTATTAATTAATTATGTACTTGGGAAATAGAGTTTATTATCACTAGATTCCCTCTTTTTACACTGCTATGTGCGGAACAGCTTGAACGCCTGAAGCTAAATTCTGTGACTCTAAACACAGGTTGTGGGTTCGATTCTCTTTTTTATTCTGGTTTCAAAGATTCTTACTCGGGGGATTTAAATATTTAATATTGTCATTTTTTATTCTGGTTTCAAAGTAAAGCGTGGTGTTTGCAAGGTTCCCAGGTTCCTCAGCCTTCCCTGGTATATGCGGAAGCTAAAAAATAAACATACTAAGATAAAATCCAGTACTTATGTACTTAGATGATATCACTAAGTTTAAAAACTAGTAGGACTAAAATGTACACGGATATAGTTCTGCAACATACACTTCAAGTCACGATGTGGTGCCGGGTATTAAAATAACTGCATTCCAGTCTTAAATTTGTAATAAAACTAGCGGCCCGCTCGCGGTTTCACCCGCGTGAACTATGTTATTATTCATTTGTCTCCATGACTACGTCCTAGTGACGTTATGCAAAATTTGAGACTCCTAGCATTTGTAGTAACGAAGTTTCATACAAACTTTCGACCCCAAAAACAACCCCTTAGAAGTCGAAAGAAGGAAGTTTGCAAATTCCCGTCTTAGCGAGCACCTACGTCCTATAAGTAACTCCTATGTAAAATTTGAGATTTCTGGCACTTGTAGTTTCTGAGATTTCGTGATGAGTGAGTGACCTTTCGATTTTATATATATAGATAAACATCTATATCTATTAAAACGACTAATATGTGAAGAAAAAACTAACTTTATAGGTTTTTTATAAGCGAGGAACGCGTCTGTATAAATATTTTAGTTGTTTTTCATCGTCACGCACACAGGCAGAAGGGACCTAGTGTTAAGATATTCCGTTCCCCAATTTCGGCCAAATTCTGGAAGCTCAAACGCCATTTGCTTCGATTCCAAAGCAAAGAAAATGGAAATATGAAATATTTCTTTCTTTGAGTGGAAATCGAACTCACAGCCTGCCACGTCTACAGTTGCACTTACTGCCTTTGTGCCACGACTGGCCTCTTTAATAATAATTGATAATTATAGTTAAGCAGTTAAATTGATAATTTTCTATTTATATCAATAGAGGATAACACGGTAGCCTTGTATATGAAAAAAAAAACTAAATTTGCATATTTTAATTTGTTTACCTGAATTGATCATGCGATTTTTGTCGTGCCACTTTCTTTTAGTAGAAATTAACAATTTCGTGCATAATCACGGAACATGTTTTAATACGACGGACTTTCATAGTATTTTTTTTTGACTGAAAATTTGGACATAATTATACAAAAATACTTAACCTAGAATAAATTTTACTGTAGTATATTATTATGTCGTAATATTTACATTACATATTTCATTTATTCTATTAAGGCCAGTTGTGGCGTAGGGGGACGAGCGTGTGATAGTAAACGCGATAGTGGGTTCGATTCCGATTCAAAGAAATGAAATATTAAATATTTTCACTTCTTTGTAAATTTAAGACACGTTTTTGTCCGCCGCGTGTTGTCAAAATGCCCCCCAAAATTTGGCGGAAAATGGGGAACGAAGTGTAACACTCGCACACAGACGAGAAAATATTTAATATTTACTTTACATATTTCACTAATTCAATTAAATTTAATAAAGTAATAACTGTATTAGAATAAAAAACTGTCGTAACAAAATTATAATGCATTCAAAGGCAAGTTTACATAATGTACATACAATCTCTCGCTCTCAAATGGTTCAAGAACGAATGCTCACCTTCGTTGAGAATGACTTGGCAATTGAATTTATATACTGTCAGCTCGAACATATATATGTATGGATATATTTATGGTTTTTGAAGCACTCAGCTTTACTATTTAAATGTCTTTTTGTTAATATTCTAAGAAAAATATGTTTAAATATTAATTATATTATTATATATTACATTTTTCTTACACTATATTAGGTATGTATACCTAATTGTAAGTAGGTACTTTATAATTGAGTACATTTACTAAATATATAATAACAGGGACAGCTACTATAGTTGATTATTATCTATATATCTCGGATAAGCGTTGCCTGGGCTAAGTGGCGGGAGGTCACTGGTGTGGTCTGTGATCGCATTATACCGTCCAAACTCTTATCCGGCCAAGGAGATCGTGATCGATGCCTCCAGATTCGTGCATGACGGATCCAAGGTACCTGAACTTTTCCAACTTAGGGACTGGCCCAGGACTTATAAGGATAGTGCTCGAGTCCGGGCTCTCGCAGGCCATATACTCGGTCTTTGACACATTGCCAATATGCATTTCATTCATGGAAAGTGGTTATGTAACGCAAATGCTGCAGCTAGAATGTATCGGAAAACATACCAAAACGCTTAACGTCATCCCGATTATCGTGTATTTCGATTTTTCTCTCTTCAACAAAGAAGTAATCCAGCAAGTGTCGTACCATTTCGGAATCCAGATTAAATGCGCCAACTTTTAAAGTTACTTGCAAAGACAGTGTAGTACATTTTTTTTATAGTACAGTCGGTTAAAGTTGGGTGTAGTAAATATTTTGAATTTAATGTTTGGCAAAAACACGATATTTTATTGAAAACTGATGCAGGTATGTTTCAATCTTAAACTGTAATTCACAGAAGGGTTACTCATGATTAGATTACAGAAAAAAAAAATGAAGAAAGAGCTATATTTGTAGTCCTGGGACTTGAAAAACCATCACTGGGTGTCGGTTTTTCCGATATTTTTTAAAATCAATATAATATGAAATATACATGACAAAGATTTTTTTTTATATTTTTCTCATAACTGTCACGACTTGGTCTATCACCTGGTTTCGTTTTATCGTTGACTGCTGGGACACCCTGTATATATTTTTTTAATAATTCAATAGTAATTTTACCGTTCTGGCCCAGAGGTATGCGACTGTAAAAACGTTAGACAATTATAGGATCGATTGCAACTCGAATGAAATATTAAATATTTTTGTTTCTTCACTCTCATAACCGCACCTGAGAGCACGGCGTTGAGTTCCGCCACTCAACACTGAAGAATTTGGCGTAAAGTGAGGAAAAAAACAGCCATCTGCGGGATAGAGCGTGAAGCTAAAAAGAAAAAAAGAAAAACGAATTGCAGCAGTTGTTTTTATTACTAATTTTAGTCTATGCCTACAAAATAAAAAAACTGTATTGCAGTTCACGGCCATTTTAGAAATACTGTTTGTTTTTTACATAATTAGCATAATTATGAAGATAAAGAAAAAAACGCGTATCTACATATATGATGATTATTTCATATAGACAATACTTATTGAAGGATGCCATTAATTATTTGACTATTACAGGCTGTATGGGATTCTATCAACAATTGCCTATTGTTTAAAATTGGGAACATCTTAAAACAATTACTTCGAGATGGTCTATGATTTCACACAATTTACAGTTTATAATTTGTCATTTTTAATTATATCTACACATAATTATATTTGAACATACGTTTATATGTTCAAATGTATGAGGCAGTCGTGGCTTAGTTGCAGTTCTTCGCTCTGGTAACGAGGCAAATGCATATCCAGAATTCAGCGGAAAATGGAGAATAGAGTGTTTACTCACTAGGTTCCTTCTTACCTTCCCTGCTGTGAGCGAGGAACAGCGTGAAGCTGCTTGTATGTTTGATGCCAAAGACAAATTTTGATTAATTTTTATATAATGAAAAAATGTAAATGTCCCCAATCATCGACTGTTATTACTTTACAAATTAATGCTATCTTCATTCATGTTTCCATTAAAACATGGATTATTCATTTATTTTTTACAACATATTACATCAATAAATGAAAAAAATACGTTTTAATTTCGCTCGGAGTAGTCCAATTACATAAATTATAACAAGTATTTTAGGTTACTCTCCCTCTCACAAGAAAAGTACGAAATTGCAATAAATAATCAAATTTAATTACTTTCCCTTTTGTTTTAAAGTAATCTGGGACACCATTAAAAATAAAATGTATATTTATGTTCTAAACCTCAATGCGCGTGCGCATTAAAGTGCGATAAGGCGAGATAAATGAAGATTTGTGGGAGACTGACTTTCTTTCGATGTCAAAAAAAAAATATTCGCACAGATTAAATAATAATTAGTTAGTTGATTACTTGATGAATAAAAATTAATGTCAATTTACTTTCTATTTCTTTTTTTTACTTTTTGTCTATATAATTATTATTTTTTTTAAATATAAGTGTTAATTTCCTTAGTTAGTATTTTGTGCCATTGAAATTCTTTAGAATAAAAAAACGTAAGAATAAAGCTTCGGTTTCAAGCTGCATTCGATAAATAACGAGTAATTAACCTTTACATATGCAAATTTTATATTACTGAAATAAAAAAAAACATTTACCAATTAGTTAGCTCCAATATAAATTAAATTCGTAATTCAACCAATTCCCGAGACGTGAATAAAGATGAAGTCATTATAAACTGATTTAATGTAAAACCAAAAATTAAAAAAAACTAAAATACCAAAAAAAATAGCTGCTGGCAATATTTAACTAAATTACCAAGTAATAAGGTTTTTTTTGTATAGCATATATGGCATACGCAAACTTTCAAACAAGTTTAGTCTCAAAAGGCATGCTTAAAGATGAACTCCCGTTATACGTAAAACAGAATTCGACAATAGGAACAACCTGACCGAAGTTGAATATATTATTACAAGTAATCTAGGTAATCAGGCCATGAAATATTTTTCAACGAAGTTTTATCTTTAATTAAAATATTATTTGGGATATATTTTTTGTGAATATAATATTAAACGCTCGAAATTTTCCATGTTCTTGAATCATTAGATTAAATGTTTATAAGGGTCATAATCAGAAAAAGTGTACATTTTGTGTCTTTTCTTGTCCCGCTACTTTGAATGCGTTTTAAAAATACAATTTTAAAGATAATTTAAATATTTTGCCATTTAAGATAAATTTACTTATTAACTTAAAGATTTTTGTAATAGTTTAAATGTATTAAGGCTAATAATAGTATTTTTTGTTAGTTGCAAAAAACCTTTCAAAATGCTTCCATACAATTTTTTCGTGTCACATTCACCACTTTACTTTTTAGAAATGGATTTGTTACGAATGTTTATGGTTTTATTTGATTTCAGATATATTTATATTACTTTGCTTTATGCATAATATTAAATAGAACTACTTTTATTGATACATTATTTAATAAATAATATATATGAATTAAGTAAATTTGTCCCAAAATATTGTCTTTTTGTTACTCAGGACTAGTAACGTACAATTAAAATATGAACGCAATTATTTTGAATGGTGTTTAATATTAGTTTTTATTGGGGCACCATATTTCTAAAAGTCAATGCTGTCGTAGCTACAACAAGTAGTGTTCTCGCAGCAGTAGAGGGGTTCAAATGTTTTAGAGGGAATATGTAAAATTACATCTCAGGGTTATAAACGGCTTTTATTTTGGTAAGTATTCTATAATTTCGTTTTCTTGTTTATGTTATTTGCTTCTTTTTATAAATCTCAAAAAAGAACTTCAGTGCTTGCACATGCAACACGTGGCTTATAAGCAAATATTTAAAAAGGTTAGAATTTCTCAGACGTTATTCTCAATTTTGTTATATTTCGTTACGTAACGAAACTGAGAAAATATGAAACCTAGTTCACAATTACGTTACCATCGGAAGATATGTATATAAAAAAAATTGATGGCATATGAAAAAAATAATTACTTATGATAAAATAATGGCATATGATAAAAATAATTACTATAATTACTTTTGATAACGTAAAGTAATTTTGATATATTTTAAAGTGGATTTAATTTTATCATTAACTTTGTGATCTTTAGAAATATAAGTTTATTACGTTACGAACTAGCATTATTATGTTGTTAATATTGTCACTTTGTTGTTTTCTTACATTTATAATCTGTTAAATCAACGATTGAATCTGTAAAATTATAATTTGTTTCTCATTAAATAAAAAAAATAATAGTTTTATTCATATAATATTCTTAGTTTGTTGTGTATAATGCCTTATGACATCAGTTTCGTAACAAACATTATCAGCGTTGTTACTTATCAGTTACGTTACAAATTCGAAAATGTCCACTTTTCTGATTATGACCCATAAAGAACAACAACGATAACGTTACTAAAACAACGATAATGCTTAACTCGTATAAAGAAAGTTTATTGATCGACACAGTTACATATGTAGCAAATATTTAAGATTATATTAAAATATTTTTTTCCTTTCCATTTCAGAGGAAGATTGGGCAGAAAGCACAGCTTACTTAATGCACGAGGCATTTGACGCATCTCCACCGCGTCGAGCCCACTCTCCACGTCGAGCTCACTCTCCACACCGCTCTTCTCCTCCGCCTCCTCGTCGTACCCTGTCTCCGCGTCACTTCGAGAGAGCTTACAACGATGACTATAGTGACCAGTACCGTGACCAAATGCCGTCATTCCGTGACCAAGCAACTTTTGAGCGACGATTCCGTCATGAATCTCTTGAAAGGAAGGATAAATCTGATAAATTCGATGACGATACCAGCTATAGGCGACGATATGTCGCAGAAACAAAACCTTCCAATAGAAGTATCGATAGAGTCGAAGATCGTAGATTAGGTAAGCTACAAAGGGGTGCAAGTGAAGGAAGCCTCAAAGTTATTGATGCCTCCCCAAAAGAACGGTTTAACGTCGCTAAGGAAAAGTTCATGAATTTGGAAAGAGAGAGGTTTAATAAAGAACTTGAAGCTCACATGGCCATGAGGAGAAGCATGCTTGAACGGAACAGTCGCTCGACTTCTTCCCCCGAGGAAGAAAGGCGAGATGAGCGTCAGGACCGACAGGTGAGCTCTCGGCGAGAAAACGATCGCTCCTATCGCGACGTAGAACGTTCTCACAGAGAACCGGACAGGCGTAAAGAAGACAGAGTTCGTGACTTAGGTGTGGTTCCTGATTTGGGTCAGAGAGAAATAGAGAGACTTCCTAGAGTCGGACGAAAACGTGACGAAGTCAAAAGATACGAGTACGGCACGGAGGATTATTTGAATAGAGTCGAGTCAAAACAGAGGAGTGACTTTGACCGCTACAGAGATAGGAGGGAATTAGATCGTCGCATTGAAGAGGATGAAATCATTGAGCCAGTAATAGAAGAAAGGAGAAATTGGAATGACCGACAGAAGGCATTCAGTCGTTCACGACTGCTGGATGACCAACGCCAGTCTTATGCAGAAGGGGACAGAGATAGATTTTACGAAAGGGACTATAGAGACTTTTCTGACCTCGCCGACAGGCAGCCGGCGAAATATAGGCACAGCTACGCTGAACCGCTACCCAGAGGCCGCCTAGGTACTGTCAGGCCTTACTAGAAATGCCATAATAGAAATAAAATTTAGCACTTGTTATATACGATGACGATGATTACGTAGTAATCAAATTGTAATTGCATTTGTCGAGAAATACCTATGTATATTTTGTAAACCGATTCTAATTTGTAAATACCGTCAATATATAGGAACAAATGTACCTAATATGTCTATATCTTTCACAAATCAAAAACTTTAACAAACTTTTACTAGTCTCTTTTAAAGAACTAAAATAGATAAATATAAAAATGTTTATACTATACATATATGATGCGTACATTTATTTTGAACTTTATAAGGGGACATATGGTAAGAGTAAAAGATATATTTTTCTAAATTTCAATAAGTTCAAAGATTTGCACAATAAATTGGTGCCATTATACTAAAAAGCTCAGATTATATGTAAACATTCATTCCATATATTTTATCTTATATTTTTTTGTTTTCAATAATACCAGAAATGTTTAAAATAGAACAGAACCTCCACTCACAAATAACATAGATAAATACTCATTAAGTGTCACAGAAATATATTTGTAAATATAAATTATAACCATACTTATAGCCAAGTTAACATAGATATTATATATACCTGTAAACCTATCTAGGAACAGAATATATCAGAAGAGATTATTATATAGTTGAAAAATGTATAGAAAAATATTTTACAATTTAAGGTTGTATCTAAGGTCATTTTTTGCAGCGATCCAATCGCAAAGAAACTTAAATAAGGACAAACTAAAGTATGCTTTTATTTAGATACTGGTTAGTTTTTTTTACATCCAAAAATGTATATATATATGAACCTAAAAAACTGTATATTTAGTATATATAGCATCAATATTGAATACAAAAATAAGTTATAAAAATTTGTAGGCTTTTAAAACGGAAGTGCCGTTGCAAAAAATTACCCTAGCCTTAATCCAGACATTATCAGATATTAAAAAAAAAAATATCGTAAGTCCTGACCACAGGATAAATAGGAATAAAGTCCACCAGTGGCGATATGGTAACGGTCATATCCGTCTTAACGTTTTGACAATGTATCTGTGAAATGTTAATAAATGTTTATTAATTATGTTTGACTGTTATTGCGTCATTTTTTATTTTCATATTTCATGCTATACGCGGGAGGCCATTTTGACATGCGCTGTCATTCAACTGTCATTTAAAGAGATGGCGTGGTGAATGCTATAGTGCCATATTATTAACTAGATACTGTAAGAAGTTCTATTGGAAAATATTAAATAAAGTGGGAAAGGTTTATATTTTAACAAGGCTTCAAATAATTATTAAGCAACTAAAGGAAATTATCTAGCAGTCTAATAACATATCCGGTTCTAAAGAATTCATCGGGCAGAGTGACGTTAGCGATCTTTTTCTTTCGGTCGCCGTTGACAGCCCATAAAAGTGCCAGCCAGTAATTAGAGTCGTCCTTATATCATTCTCAACCTCTATGGTCATAATTTCTAACAATACCTACATATTTTTTTTATTATTACATTTAAAATTGTTATTCACATACCCTAACACTAAAAAAGTATTTAAAAATTTTTAAAATCTGGACTCGACATTATACTACGTCCAATTTTATCTTCAAATAAATTTTAAAATTTTAAAATAATATGGAGGAAATATAAAAATGTAGTAGTATAATAGAATGAAACAACATCACTGATCATAAAATATTTATTTACAAAAAAATATTGCACGTAATACATTATATTGCACTGAAATTGCACAATCGTGAAATAAAGGAATCAAAACTCAATTAATAGAAACCTTATTTGCTAATTATATAGATATAGTAACAAAACGATATTTGAAGTAATTTCTAAAGATTTAAAAAAAATAAAACAAATCAGTTTCACGCAAAATCCCGCATATAACCTATATTGGCAGAGTAAAACTTAGTGTTAAGACAATCTGTTTTCCATTTTTATTCGCGGTATTCTGGAGACATTGCATGTTGAATGGCGGAACATAACGCCGGGTTTTGCCTCGTCATTTTGCTTAATTCAATCAATAATCTCTTAATTTTATATAAAATTTTAAACAATTAAAATTTTCGCTCGTTCGGCCCGCCATATTAGTCATAATTTACATTACAATATTTACTAAAAAAATCGTTTCGTAATAGATAAAAAAAAGTAATCTTAAAACTAAACGTGACTGATTTACATCTATCCTATGCATAACGGTTATTTCCCGAATAAATAACTAAATACATAGTTCACTAACAAATTCTATATACCTAATAAAAATCCTTATTTTTACGAATAAGGTGGTATACGTGATGAGATTCATTTTATTAATTGGAAAAGAAGATAAAAAACAAATACAATTACTGAATACAGATAGAAAAATAACTTACTATGGAACACGAAGCATCTAAAAATATTCAGTAATTGTCTTATTTTATAATAATACATGTGAAATTGTATATATAAAAAATTATAATATAAATATTATAAGAATACACGTGTAAATACATAATATCTAAAAAATCATATAATACTATATATATTATGAAATAAACAAAAGAAAATTAAAGCGAAACATTTAATTCAGAATTTTTCCTTAATGACGACATCAGATTTCGATTTTCAATGTTTAATTTCAAACCTCTACAAAAACCATACTTATATTAAATAAATATTAGTATATACTTATTACATTCCATATCAAGTATTTAAGGGAAATACCCCAATGTATCCTCCAAGCTGGCGTTCCTGCTAAGAGGTCTGTGGTCGAACATTCTGGCGAGAGGTGTCGCCCTCGTTCTCCGCCCCGCGAGAGAGCGCACGTCGGTCCTCTGAGAGAGCTTCACATCCGCGAAGAGGGCTGCCATCTCCGCTGACTTCTTGACGCTGAGCGCGTCTTGAGATCCCGCACCTGTGCTGCGAACTGGGGGAAATATCTATTTATTATATAGATCTATAGAATTGATGCATAAATTAAATAGATTCATAAATTTAGTAAAAATATGACAAATTATAAAATGTATTATAATAAAATAGAGACCATCGTGGCTCGGCGTCATATTGTAAGTGCGACGGTTGTGGGTTCGATTCCAGCTCGGGAGTTAGAATTATTTAATTTTTTTCGCCCGGATAATACGACGAAGCACGGCGTTAAGATTTGCCAACTTTTGCTTAACTTTCATTGTCTCGAAAATCAAACGAAAAGTGAGGAACAGAGTAATAACAACTTAACACTAGATTTCCTCTGCTTACATAAGGGTTTTTGGGGGAACAGGGTGGACCGTGCCCCCCCATAATATCTCTAGATACGCTTATACGTAAAGCTAAGGAAATAGATATTAAAATTAGAATCCATCAATAAAATAAAAAGAAACCAGTCGTTGAGCAGGGGCGACAAAAAACGCGACAGGTTGGGAGTACATCCTCTCGCTCTATTAACGATTCAAAGCGCTGCGTTAAATTCTGCCTCTCAACACGCAGGTTCCCTCTGCTTATCCTGCTATGTGCGGGATAATTGTGTTAATCTAAAAAAATATATTACCAGTAAGCCGCTGCATATTCTTGTTACGCGGCTTGTTCTGCAGCAACAGCTCGTAGTCGAGCGCCAGACTGTCGGAGCTCCGCGCTCGCCGCCGCTCCTCGCGCCTGCGGCTGGAGGCACCGGACCTGGAACGTTTACTTCTAATTATAGCTAAATGTAGATTAGTAAATATAATAATACAAATAATGACCAGTACCGCAAAGGAGGTGCGCAGAAGAAAAAAAAGGACGTATTCCATTGAATATATTTAATTAAATAAACAATTTCTACCAAACCCTCATAGAACACCTCCTCCCCAAAATATATTGGCTTAAATTAAAATTTAATGTATAATTTTCTATTTACAGATATAATGTAATTGTACAAATCGCGCGGCCATGATTTTTTTCAGCTTCACTGTGTATACTCATGTAGCAGGATAAGCAGAGGAAGCATAGTGTTAGACACATCGTTCCCCACGCATCGCCCAGCTTTGAGACATTGTGTTGAGTAGCGAAACTCAACGCCGTGATTCGCCTCGACACCAGAGCGAAGAAATGAAAATTAAAAATATTTCATTTTCTGGAGTGGGCCATATTCTATAGCTTAGGTAATTAAATGTAGAAAATAGAGGATTTTTTCTTAGAGAACTAAAATTACACCAATTTAAAAGTATTGATACAAAATAACTTATTAGTTGTTCTTTAGATCTGACATTTCACTAAAGTATATATTATTAAAGGTAAATTGGATACAGATACGTTCGATAGTAAGTTATTACATTGTATTAGGTATATATACTAATAAAATGGATCCATTAAAAATATTATAGACTAGCGACCCGCTCGCGAGTTCGCCCGCTAAACTACATAATTATTAATTTACTAAACTGCATTACTTTCGTTTTTTATTAATAATATCATTTTAAGAACAATATCTAAATCTACATTTAAAAGTAAATTTCAACTAATCTTGTGTAACGTTTTTGGTGAATAACATTCTTTTTTTAAAGAACTACCCTTCTTTTTTTAAGAAACTACCATTTTTGGTATAACTTTTTTATTTATGAACCCTAACACTAAATGTTATGGGAAGCTTGCCAAAATGAAAACTGCAATTAAATAGTTTAAGCCATTTCTGAGATAAGCGTGAACAAGCGCTCAGACAAACAGAATAACATACAAACAAACAATTAATAATAAAATCATTGTCTTTGATCTAATACGTAATTAAACGCCACAAATAACATTTTCTCTTATATATCTTTGATGTACAGACAGATTCGTTACAATTTTATTATAAATATAAATATAGAATATATAGATAATATATACTAACCTGGTCCGTGGCTTAGTTTCATAGTCATTAAAAGCTCTCTTCATACGATCAGAATAAGTTTTATTGGAGGGACTCTTCAGATATTCCAGGCTCTGCGAGCTTTGCATCGTGGTCCTCCTTGGGCCTGTGCAGTAACACTTGTTGCTATCAGCACAGCTCTCCGAGTCGCAGGAACAATAACTATAGTCCCCGTCGTATACTTCTCTGAAAAAAATATGTTATATTCTTGAATAAAGGATTATGATACACTCACAACAATTTAACTTATACATGTACATTGTCGTCGTTGGTGTCGGTGCAACTCGCGGCGTTAAATTCCGCCACTCAACACGCTATACCTCTAGAAACCTACCTCTACAGCGTGAAACTAAAACATTAATAACACTGTTCTTCACTTTCCGCCTATATTCAAGACATAGTGTTGTGTAGCGAAACTCACCGCATTTTAACTAAAACTAAAATCGAGAAATGATAATTATTCATAATATGGAGATGTGGAGTACGGAATGTCTTGAAATGTAATCGAACTTAATAAGGTTCCTTTAGCTTATTGAGGTTCCTTTTATCTACTTTGCTATATACAGTATAAAGGGTTAAAGGGTGTCGAGGAAAAGCGCGGCGTTCACTCAACACGCAATGCCTCCAGCGGAAAAAATAGAGATCGAAGTGTCTTTACACTAGATTCCCGCGGCCTATCCTGCTAGGTGCGGGATGCAGCGTGCTAACTATCCCGTAGTTTTACATTTGTGATTCTAAACAAAACATGTATATGGTACATATATACACATACACGTCTCGCGACTTATTATACCGTAGAAACGAAATCAATGTCAACATTTGCGCCATCATTAAAATCAATATATCTAAAAGCATTAACTTTCCTCTTTTTATTATGTACGCGACAGATGAGTTCGGAGATTTAATGCTCTGAAGATGAAGAGTAACCATACATACACTTGTGATTCGAAAGTAGGTAGAACCTCACATTTGGAAAGTTTTACAAATGACTAATATAAATAAATGTGCTAAAAGATTGAGGTGGCAATGGCCTTTAGATACATTTAATTGGATTTTAATTAATATATGCAATTAATTAACTTCAGTTGTTTAAGGATTAAGAAAAATAAGTCCCGAGAGTTTTAAAAGAAACACCATCATGGCAGGATTGGGAAGTATCAAAGTAAAGAAGCGATGGTTTTAATTCGATTCCCATTCAATAGAATGTTTATGTTTATCATATGTTATTTTTTTTACTGTCTGGTTAGAGTGTTAAGTTTTAACATATTTATTTTCTCTCCAAAAACTGATAAAAAAAACAAATAAAATAAATATGAAAATATTTTTTTCCAATAAATTGAAAAATTTAATCGTATAAATAAAATAAATTAGCAATCATTATAATTTGTAAGACATCAACAAAAAGACTCATCAGCTTTTAAATTAGCAATTTTGCACACTTTAGATAATTTTCAGCATAAATTATTTCCATAATTGAGAATAACCATATTAAATATGATATTAGGCCAGAGTTCATGGTACGCAAGTAATCTTTCATTTAGCAATTTCATTATATTAACAGTACGTTTTAATCATTTATAATTTTCTCAATATACCTATATATTTTAATTTATACAGTAAGTAAGAAAAAGCTGAATATAATTTTTAATAACACTAAAAAACTGTATACTTTTATTTTTCTTCAAATATCTATATATATAAAAGGACTTGTCCTCACTGACTGAGGTAAGACGCACGCACGGCCATAACTGCTGATGGTAGAAACGTGAAATTTGGACAGATGTTTACTTTCGTAATCTGGACATCCACTAAGAAGGGATATTGAAGAATTTTAACCCTAAAGGGGTGAAATAGAGATTGAAAGTTTGTATGGAAAAATATTAAATGGGGACCGATATTTATATAATTTGAAATTTAGAATCTTAAAAATATTTAATTGAACACACGTTTCGTGGTTTATTAAAATTCACCCCTAAATAAGTAAGCGAAGCTACGCGCGTCCGCTAGTAATATTATAAACAATTGGTAGACATTGAAAATATATCCATTTTTTTTTCATTATAATTCCTGATATAACATTGTTTTTTATTTCGCGTGTGTCTCATTCTTTATTAAAATCATTTGAACATCTACGTGTTATTGAGGCCAGTCGTGGCGCAGAGAAGAGCACAAACTTGAGGCTGTAAAAGCGACAGGTTGTGGTTTCGATTACCGCTCGAGTACACGATATATTTAACTATTCGTTTCTGAAATAAAATATTTAATATTTTCATTTACTCGCTTTGCTTCGACACCACAGAGAAGAAATGAAAATATTCAATCATTACCTCGAGTGGAAATCGAACTCACAACCTTTCGCATTACATTCACAAGCTTATACCACGACTGGCCTAAGTTACGTAAATATTATGCATTATATATTTCAATATAAATATCTACTGTATAAGGCAAACTCTATACAGGAATTCAGTAAATTAACCGTTTCTAATGACTGACTGACTCTACAAGCGCAGTAACAACTTGCCAAGTCATCTTTAGCAATATATAAATAACTAGTAGTTTATAAACCTGACACAGCACGATTCAATGTTAAAGCGCGAGTCAAATGAATATATACCTAGTTAAAAGCCATCATTTATCTCGTGGAGAAAATTGAATTGTGGAAAGTTGGGAACGGTGTCGTAATGGGAACGGAGTGCCTTATCACTAGGTTCCTAGGTTCCCTCTGCTATGTGCGGGATACAGCTAAAAAAATCTTAATGAATATGAGAACTTTTTAGTAAAAAAAGTTTCTTTACTTATTACCTACATACATAATAGCTTACATAGGCGGTGTTTATGTAATTATTTTTTTTAGCTTTAAAAAAAAAGAATGCAGAAAAAAAAATACAGCAGATGTGCTGAGAACCTAGTGTTAAGAGGCTCCGTTACCAATAGAACGTTCCGCCGAATTCTGGAAGCATGGCGTGGAATCAAGGAAGCATGGACTCAAGACCTCAAGGATCTCAATGTCGCGCTTATCGTGCTTGTGTTTGAGTAATACTTCTTTTTGGTTTATGTAATTCAGTAAAGAACCTGGTCTTTTAGTACTATTCAAATAAAAAACAAATTGACACCAGAGCGAAGTAATGAGAATATAAGTTAAGATAAATATTTTATTTCCTCGAATGGGGAACGAACCCACAACCAGTCACGTTTACAGTCACACACTTGCCCCTACGCCATGACTGATCTCATTATGAATTTTCCTATATAAAATAAATTAATAAATTGATTTCATATTATTTTAACTATATTATAATTAACTATTTCTATATTTTATTTAAACAAACGGTTTATAACATACACAAGAAAGAAGGCGTTAGAAGAAAACATTTTTAATATAATCAACGTGTGTTTTATGCTCTGTTTAGTCTCACGTTTTATTTCTATCTAACGAAGACATACTAATGTGGACTTTATTAAATTCCCTTATAAAGTTTTTATTTATTTATTTCATCTAACAAGTGGTAATACAAGTAATTATTCAATATTATGTTTTAAAAAAACATACTTTTATATGTGAGAAATGGATTGGAAAGGAATATGTAGACGGAAAATTACAACACTCCTTTATAACTGTTGTATCTGACTTCCGTAAATTCCTACTTAAATATAAAAAAAATTAAATTGTGTTAATCATTTTTTTATATTAATTAATACACTTAAACAATTAATATTAAATAAATATTATTATTAAACAAATTAATATTAATATCAATTATTCAATATCTAGCTACTAAGTTAACTTAATCAAAATATATGATTATTTATGCATAGATTTTGGACGTGCGACTGTAAACGTAACAGATTGTGAATCGATTCGTATCTGACTCGAGGAAATGAAATATTTAATATTTTCAATTCCTCGCTCTGATAATGAGGTAAAGCGCGGCGTTAAGTCCCGCCACTTAACACACTATTCCACCAGAATTCGACATAAATTAGAGAACGGAAATGTCTTAATGGGAACGAAAATCCTTATATTAAACACTAGGTTCCCAGATTCCCTCTGCATACCCCACTATGTGCAGGATACAGCATAAAGCTAAATAAAAAGGAAATCAGAAGTACGTAACGACCACTGTTAAAGTCTTAGATAATCCATTAATACAATTCCAACTTTCATCTAAAACACGTCGCGTCGGGTGTTCGCGTGGGATTCGAATATAAACCGGTAGTTAAAGATAATAATGGCACTTACAAATTATATGCTAAATAATATTTCTAACCTTTACCACGTGAAAGTCTATTAGCGATTTGCATATTATTTTGCATAAATATTGCATATACGACTTACAAAGCTATTGGAAAGCTACGCTAATATTGGCCTGAAATTATATATTGAATATTGTCAAAACAACAGAAACAGAAATGTATTTTATAATATATTTTTTTATTTTTATAACTTTGAAGCCAGTCGTGGCGCAGGTCAACAAAGTGAGACCATAAACGTGACTGACTGTGGGTTTGATCCTCACTTAAGGAAATGAAATATTTATTTTCATTTCTTAGCTCTAGTGTCGAGGCAAGCGCGGCGTTAAGTTCCACCACTCAACACGCAATGCCTGCATAATTCGGTGGAAACTGGAGAACGGAGTGTCTTAACATTAGATTTCCTCTGCCTACCCTGCTGTCAGCTGCTATTTTTAGGCTGAATTCTGGAGGCATTGCGTGTTGAGTAGCAGAACTCAACGCGGCTCTTTGGCGCGACAACAAAACGAAGAACCACAACCTGGTGCACTGGACTGGCCTCAATTTATTTTCTAATAACTTAAATTATATCAGACTATACGAAAAATGCCATAATATAAATAAATACAAGAGTAAAATAAAATAAACTTACTTGGAACATTCAGTGCAGTTCTTTCCCAATAACTTAGCCCTTGAACCTTTAGTTTCAGAACAGTAGCACTTCTTATAATCAGGCTTTAAAGAGCAGTAGCAGCGGTCTATACAGCTTTCAGACTCACATTCAGAACAAGAGACATATCCACTGGAGCTATTTCTGTTCTGACATCTTAAAGTTAAAAAATCTGAATCTTCTGACGAAGTTCTATCTCCTCGTGATTTTCCATGTCTTTCCGATTTCTTACTACTATTCCTTTGTCTCGGCTGGCGTTTTGGTGCTGGAAATTCTGGTTCCTTCGGCCTAAACTGTCGTAAGTCGTAGCTAGATGTTGATACGGAACTTTCATTCTGTTCTTTTGCTTTTAAATTAGTCTTCAAAGATTGAATTTCGAAGTTCTGTTTCTTTTCTTTCCTCCGAAATTCCTTCCCAAAGGGCAACCTAAAAACCATGCGAAGTCCGCTCGCACCTTTAAATATTTTCCGCCTTTTATTTTGAAATGTGCTATTTCTACGTAATATTTTCTTTTTTTGCTTCTTCATTATCGCTTTGCTGTGTTGAAAGATTTCATCTTTAGTCAGCGTGACGGCCAATTTTAGTAGGAATTCCTTATAAATTGGTTTCAAGTCATTAAAAGACATTCCTTCCGGATCAATTATCGCGTTTAAAATTTCGTCCATTGAATGCAGGTTTTCCTGAACTTTGAATTCATTAAATAACTCATTGAAACCTAGGGGTGAACCACCGCCTTTTTTGCCATTATTTCTAAAAAGATAAATATAAATATTAAAAGTACTACTATGCAAACAATTGTAAATTAATTAAAATATTTTTTCAGTTTCACGCTGTATCTCGCAATCAGCAGAGTAAGGAGAGGGAACACAGTGCTGTCTCCGTACTTTAGTTTCCACCAAATTTTCAAGAACGGAACTTAACGCCGCGCTTTACTTTATTACCAGAGCGAAGAAATGAACATATAAATAAACAATAATTCGTTTCCCTGAGTTCTCCAAACCCTCAATCGCGTAAACATCACACTCTTGAGCCTCTGCATTACTACAGCCTTGATAGTATTGTCATAAAAAAATAATATTATAGCAAATATGGAGACAATAACATATAATAGTGAAATAAATACTGAATCTGTATGTATTAATAGAGTGGATTAAAGGAATGCCGGTTGCAGCAGGTACCACAATTATTTACACGCGAGATGTCGAAACAGTCGGCTAAGCATGCTCTATTCGATCTCGTTAACGTTATTTTTACTTTGGTTCGTCGAGTGTAACAATTGTGTTAATTGAGTTGAATATATTAACTGGCTTTGGGCTTTTGCTTAATATATTGCGACGGAGAAAGAAATTATTTGAAATATGTTATGTCTATTATAACATATATATGTTAAATAAAGATATATTCGTAAATCTTTTATAAATACTAGACCAAATTTAAGAAAGAAAATTACATAAACATAATACCTACCTTTGCCCAATAGATTTGTAGCGAGTTAAACCGCCAGCATTTAAAAAGCTTCCTGAGCGAGGTATAGCGACTTTTGTGAGAATGTCACCAGATTCACTTAGTGATTTCCTACCGCTTTGACTTCTCCTTAAAGGTTCCTTGACAGACTCAGTCGTAGAGACATTTGGCTTTGAGGGTACAGGAGGCGGTAAATTTGGAGGTCTCTGTATACCTTTTCGTCGTTCCAACTCTCTGAACAGCTCTATCTTCTCCGACACTTTACTCCGAACAGACGATTCGGTACTACTTTGGATATTTTTTATAACCTGAACTGGACTACACGAATTATTCAAAATATTCGAGTCATGAGATTCACTGCTTGTATCGTTTTGTTTTATTAAATCTAATTTAGCTTTCACTTCTTCAACAGTGATGCGTTTGGGTTCATACGAAGCTATATGAGAACTTTCTAGAACATTATTCGTTCTCTCCAACTTAGATTTTTCACTAAATGACTCGTTGGCAGAAAAGCCGTCTGCTCTATCGCTGTCGCTTAAGGATGATGTACTGCGTTTTTTTCGTGGAGGCCGTATCGGGATATCATTAGCTGGTATGCTACTCGTGACACTCATGCAGCTTACTCCGTTCCTATTTCTTAGTTTTTTATCGTTATGGCCTTGTCTACTCATATGTGACATAAGTGATTTGTATAACGTGGCCGCTATCACTATAGCGTCCTCGGTACTCTGGCATACAAATCCATGACACTCAAGCTGCTTTGCCACCCCTATTTTCCTCATCACTACAGCGAAAAGGGGCGAATGGGAATTTTCGTTGTGGGAGAGGATATATTTCTTTTCAGATGAATTTAATGTTTTAAATAGTGCGTGCCGGTCAATATTATCAGGATCGGTGATAAGAGGAACGAATGCGTAACTCGATTCATTTTGGTCTTTGTCTGATGGTTGTACCAGGAATTTTACAGCAGACCATACCGCTATAGTTGGAAAAGGATTTAATTTTTCTAAGTCCCCTTTCTCTCCCTTGTATTTAACTTTTAAACCACTTTTAGATATTTCTAGCCGACCAGTGAAAGTACCCTTATGGCGGAAATTACTTTTGTAAGCAAAATATAAATCTCTTAATGGATCTTGCAGGCCAGATAGACTAGTCACTTTACTCTGGAGAGGAGTTGAACCTAAATAGTGCACACTGAACACGTGCACACCAATACTCTCCGTTTGTCTAGACTCTCCCGCCATGTCTGCAAACATTCTCTCTATACGATCTTGAACAGTGTTGTTTATCTTTTTGATTTTATTTTGGCAGTAGCTATTTTCATCTTCAAATATTGTTTTAGAATCATGTGTTATGCTGACCTGAAAATGTTAAATTAAATTTAAAATAAATTAGATTTTCGTAAATTAGATTTCGCCATTGATATTTAATTGAATTAATACAAAGTTTGGGGCAAAATACCAACACAGAACAAAATCTCTAAAATAACGAATATGTAAAGAGCTAATAGGTGCATGAGTTACCTTCTGTTACTATAATGCAAGAAAATTATGATATATATATATCATATGAGAAGAATGGTTATGTAACGCAAATGCTGCAGCTAGAATGTATCGGAAAATATACCAAAAAGCTGAACGTCATCCCGATTATCGTGTATTTCGATTTTTCTCTCTTCAACAAAGAAGTAATCCAGCAAGTGTTGTACCATTTCGGAATCCAGATTAAATGCGCCAACTTTTAAAGTTACTTGCAAAAACAGTGTAGTACATTTTTTTTATAGTACAGTCGGTTAAAGTTGGGTGTAGTAAATATTTTGAATTTAATGTTTGGCAAAAACACCACATTTTATTGAAAACTGATGCAGGTATGTTTAAATCTTAAACTGTAATTCACAGAAGGGTTACTCATGATTACATTACAGAAAAAAAAATGAAGAAAGAGTAATATTTGTAGTCCAGGGACGTGAAAAACCATCACAGGGTGTCGGTTTTTGCGATATTTTTTAAAATCAATATAATATGAAAAATACATGACAAAGATTTTTTTTTATATTTTTTTCATAACTGTCACGATTTGGTCTATCACCTGGTTTCGTTTTATCGTTGGCTCCTGGGACACCCTGTATATATATCATATATATATATATATATGATATATATATATTTTTTGTAAATACTTAAATAATTAAATTGACCTTGCTATCTCTTCGTCCTGTATCCGAGGTGGGAGCATACTGTGGTAAGCTGGTAATGGACCGCGTATCATCGAATAGGGCATCAATCTTCTGCTTGTAAAGCGAGAGGGAGGAGACGCTCGGCGCTCGCGGTCGATGGTCATCGTGAGCGCCGAGGTGGAACCCACCAAGTGACGTACTCTCGTTGTCGCACGTTACCATCTAGTGTATAACAAAAAATATTAAAAAATGATAAGGAATTATGTAAAAAATTACTTAAACTTAAAAAAACATATTAAATTTTCATTTATGAGTAGATGTATAAACGAAGATATAATGTGCGTAATATAAATTTAAAAGAGCAGCCAGTGACCGATTGTGGGTTTCATTACTAAAGGAAATGAAATATTTAATAATTGAGACATAGCGCAGCGTTGAAATCCACCCATCAATACGAAGTACCTTCAGAATCCGGTTGAAAGTCGGACACGGAAATGTCTTCATGGGAACGGAGTGTTAACACTAAGTTCCCAGGCTCCCTCTGCCTAACCTGCTATAAAAAAATAGTGACCCTTGTAGTATAATCGGTAGGTTGAGGGTACGATCCTCTCTCGGGGTAATGAATTATTTTCATTTCCTCGCCCTGCCATGCCATTCAAAACACAGTGTCTCAAATTGAAACGAAAAGAGGAAAATTTAACTACTAAATACTCTTTGCCAACCATTTTTTTTACATCAACTTTTTATTATACCGCTATAAAAAAAAATTACAATTCACGAGTAATTTCTTTGTTCAGATTAACACGTAAACGTAATTTAATGAGCGGCGTGAAACATAACGCATCACATTACCCTTAGCTCGCAATAAAAGTGAAACTTATTTTAAACTCAATTACGTAACGGAACTGAACTGAATTAAAATGCCACTGTTTGAAATTAACAACGTATTATACATATACATATACATATATATATATATATATAAAACCTGGCTAGTATCACTGTTTTAAATCTTCTCATGACCTAATGCTGTTATAATTATATATATTTTTAAATATGGCTACGAATTAGATAATGCGTTCATATTATGTGATTTTAAATAGATATTTGAAACTTGGATTTGGGATTTAGAATAATCATTAATTTAAAAAATATAAAATTATAAATATTAGGTATAAACGTTCCAAGTTCAAACGCTTTATTTGATATTCAATTAACAAAATATCCAATAAAATAGTTATAAAATAGTTATATATTGATAATAGTTATAAATATTATTCATAATTAATTATATTTAATTATTATATTAGCTATAACTGTTACAATAAATATTATACTTAGTCTGGCCATAAATACTGTTACAATTAAAAATTAACAAAATATTACTTTTGAATTTGGAATCTGTCATTTTTATAAAAATAATACGATGAAATAATCGTATACGATTATTCCCGCCAATATATTGTAAAATATTTTGTGATATTAAAATGGATTAAAGAGAACCGAATCGCTGTGAAAAGCCAAATATGATATGAAACCTTCCTGTTTGTTACAGTCAAAGACCTGGCCGTCCCCGTAGTGTTCGTAAGAAAAAGGCGATGGAAGCAGTAAGGGAAAGTCGAAGAAATCCTGTTCGTAATCCTAGAACCATGTCGCGTATTTTAAAAGACGACTGAGGACTTGCAACCTTTAAGAGACGCTCTGGTCATTTTTGAACTGATAATTTAAAAAAAATATATGGTAGGAAAATTAAAATAATTACTTAAGCGGATTTTTTTTTTCACGGATAAGACAGTTTTTTTTATAATTAAGCAATATTTTAATAAACAAAATGACCGTATTTATGCTGAAAGCTCTAAAGAAGCTTCCTTATTAGTCAACAGAGTATAACGCAGGCATTATCCAATTTAAGTGATGGCTTGTTGGTTGTGACAGAACAACGGTATTTTTTTTAACCGACTTCTGTAAGAAAAGGAGGCTATCAATTCGTCTGTATTTTTTTTTAATTCTTTTGTAACTTGTAACTTGTGATTTTCCAAATCTTAAGACCTAATTCTTTATAATTTTTTTCTAGTCATTTTAACACTTTTTGAAAGAAATTTACAAGTCTTGCTATTATCGCACTAAACTAAGAAAATTTTCATATAAATAGTATAATATAAATCATAAACAGTATTTATTACTAATTTCATGCAATATTTACCAATACAATGAAAATTTTCAACACATATTCCAATGAACCGTAAAACACTCTAAAGTCCAAATTCTAAGTTATAATAAATAAACAAGAATTCCTCGTCAATGATGCGTGTAAATCGGTGCTCACGTGGAACGCAACACCGGGAGTGCATACCTCGAAGGTGGTTATAAAAACAAACGTTATTTCAACTACCTATTCTTGTAATATAATCATATTTATACCTTACTTATAATAAGTATATCTGAGGCCATTCGTGGCGCAAGTGTGTAAACGCGACTGGTTACGGGTTCGATTCCCACTCGAGCAAATGAAGCATTTAACGTTTCCATTTCTTCGCTCTGGCCGATTCGAAGCGCAACAAAAAGTGAAAACCCAAAACTATGATTTTTAAATTTTTTATCTGTTTGTCTGTCTAAGCGTTTGTTCACGCTAATCTCAGAATAGGCTAAACCGATTAAATCAGCTTCACGCTGTATCCCGCACACAGCAGGGTAGGCAGAGGGTTCCTAACATTTAGTGTTTGTTTAAATAAAATGGGTTCGACAAAATTGCTGTAGTTTTTATATTGAATTGGCCAAAATTGTCATTTCTGATCTAGATATAGATGTTGTTTTTAAAGTGTTAATGTTATTAGAAAACAAAATTAGTTCAAATTAGTAAATACATAATTAATAAATTAATTCTTTATAATTAATAATATAAAATAACATATACTTTTAGATATAGAAAAACAATATAAGAATAATTAATGTTAGTTACCTCGCCTACAGTTGATGGGCCTTTGGCCCAAATTTTATAAGCATATTGATATCCTCTCGCACGCTATGCTCGGCAACTGAAACAATAAATACTTTAATTTAATTTTACATGTTTATTTTAATATAAATAAAGATGAAAAAAGTTTTTAAGATCTTTTCAAATTTCAGCTAAAGTAAATATTAATAGGTATTCGTAGGTATTACTCTAAAATCCCAGGCCAGTTGTGGCGCAGGGGCTCAAATTGTGACTGTAAACACTAATGATTACACAGAAAATGGAGAATTGAGTGTTTTAACACTAGATATACATTTAAAAAAAGAAATACCTATACATTTAGAAATCTGTATACCTATATACAAAGAAACCTTGCCTTTGTACACGTACGTTCATAAATTAAAATATTATGAGTTTCATCAGTCAATGATCGACTATTGAAGTCAATGACCAATAAACACTTAAAGAATCAGTAAACTGAGGCCAGTCGTGATGCAGGGGCACAGTGTGCGATTGTAAGCGTGATAGGGTGTGGGTTCGATTCCGATTAGAGCAAATGAAATATTGAATATTAAAATTTTCTTTACTTTGGTGTACAGACAAAGCGTGGAGTTGACTCGGCATTCAACAAGCAGTGTCTCCAGATTTCGGCGGAAAATAAGAAGGAAGTTTCTAAAAAAAATCGGTAAGTTACGATTACCTTTTTAGTTATATGATATGTTTAAAGATAATTAGTATGTCATTGCGGCATTAGAGGAGATTAGAGGCATTGCGTGTTGAGTGGCGGAACTTAACGCCTCGCTTATGATTTGGTGTCAGAAAGATGAAAATGAAAATATTAATGAATAATAATTTATTACCCCGAGAGCCTCAATTTTTTTTTTTTAAATTATGTCAAAATATACACGTGTTTTGTGTTTACAGTTTTAAGTAAATTAGAACGAGTTATTCACTATTCAAAAGTCAAAACACTGTTTACCTAAGTGAAGTGTTTAACGGAACTACCTGTTAGGATTTTTTTTTAACTATTAAAATTATGATGTTAATACTAATATTAAAAAAACCGGACAAGCGCGAGTCGGACAATATTTCATTTTGTTCAGTGGCAATCGAACTCTCAACCTGTCGTTTATAATCACACACTTAAGCCCCTACGCCATTGGCGTCCTGGCTGATTTAACAAATATTATTACAATATATGTAATGTTAGAAAACGGAAGCGGTTAACGTTTTTAAAATAAACACGGTAAAACACATAGGCGTCTATATGTTTTTAACGTACTCGGACAGAGGTTCCACCAGTGGCGTAGCTAGGGTATTTGCTGCCCCGTGCGGCTTGGGGGACTTGATGCCCCTTTCCTGTTGATGAGTTCTAAAAAAAAAACGATCGTCGACGTTGAGTTCTAAAAAAAAACAAAGTGATCGTCGACTTTGATGCCCCTTTCCTTTTGATACCCGGTGCGGCTTTGAGGACTTGATGCCCTTTAAAATGATATAAGGTCTAAAAAAACACACTGATCGTCGACTTTGATGCCCTTTTCCTTTTGATGCCCGGTGCGACCGCTCCGCTCGCACCCCCCTAGCTACGCCACTGGGTTCCACGTAATTACAATTAGTGACATGTATCATTTAATAACAACGCTACACACTAGATACCTTCCAATCAGGGCTTCCCCCTACGAGCAACTGTTCCCGTTTGGCACAATTCCACTGCTTTTATTGTCTTTTTTTCACCTAAATCTGCCCACATTTACATTTGTACGCTAACACTAACTTATTTTAGCAACATAATAAATTTCTATTTAAAAAAGTAAAAACTTTTTGTGTTTCTATTTAAAAAAGTAAAAAATGGTCTGAAACATATGTGATGCTATCTATAGACCTGGCCGAGTTTTATCGCGTCGAATTCAATCAAAAAGCTCAACATTGGTTATTGTAACGGTAACACCGCAAGTAGTCTGTTACCCTCGCAGCGTACAGTTACAGGTTTACCCTACTTCGAGAGATTCGTATCGGAAATTTATTAAGTTTCACTGTCGTTGCAGCTAACAGCTATTAGAATATTCTTGTGAAATAATCGTAAAATAATATACGAGTATTATGAATTGTATGTAAATAAACGCGAACTATTTGTTATTGTTTATTGAGGGTAGATGTATTTTTAATGTCTCAACAAATATAAGATGTCAGCTTCTCACTGCATTCTACATGTAGCAGAGAAAGCCTAGTGTTAAGACACTAAGCTCACCAATTTTTTGATGTATGAAGGAATGAAGGAATACAATAAAATTATAATAAAATGGAATATCTGTTTTCATCGGCGCGCTAGCTCCTAAACGAAATTAAAATTTATTCAATCCTTTAAAGATTGTTAGCTATTTTCTAATGTTATTGATAAAGGCATCGAAGCAACTTTCGAACACGTATTAGAATAACATTTTCAATTTAATATTATGTTATACTAATTTTATGACCACACTTTAGATCTGATAATATTCATAGATATATTTAGACAACGGTTCACGACTATTTTTAGGGTTCCGTACTTATAAAGGAAAACCTTATAAGATCCCTCTGTTGTCCGCCTGTCTGTCTGTCTGTCAAGACCCTTTACCTCAGGAACGATTGGAGATATTGAGTTTAAATTGAAACCATATACATAGATCTATGGCCCTAAAATTTCCTGACAAAAAACATATTTCTATATTTACTTAGAAAAAGATATGGATTCGATTACAGTCACAAAAAGTAAGTTTTAGTTAAATAAACACAATTAGCTATATATCCATTAAATATTATTAACGGAGTTTCTCTTACACTTGTTAGTTAAAAGCTTTATATAATATCGACATAAATAAAAACGTTTAGCACTAACTGTGTGTTAACACGATAACAATGAATGCCTAATAGATAATTAAAAATACATTTTCATGTAAATAAATGCGTTATTAAATACTGTATATATCTGTAAATTAATTTGTTATATTCGTGAAAAAAACACGAACTTATACCTAATGTAATAGATTATTATATAGATATAAAAAGAATGGCCTTGCTATATCAGTTCCTGGAGTGAGACCTCCCGGACGCCCAAGGAAGCGCTGGTTGGATGTCGTGATGCAGGACATGAGAGCCAATGGTCTAACCACCGAGGACGCAAAAGACCGTGCAAAGTGGAGTAGGTTGAGTATCAAGGCAGACCCTGGCAATAGCCGGGGTTAATGCCGCTCGTATTCGTAAGCCAAGTACAGTACGGTTAAAAAATCGTGGCCGCTTTGAAGTTAGGTTTACTGATCTTTTGTGCATTTTCAGAAGTAAAAAAACCATCAAATTCGATCTGCACATCCGTTTATAGGTGACTTCATTGTGGTCACGACTTGTTGGTCGTACTATAACAAAGCTATGAACCTTATAAATGAGGTTTAGTTAGACTGGTGACAGCTGTCAGCCATTTATGTAAACAAGTCTAAATACTCGTAGTTGACATGAACTAGTGAATATAAACGAGATTTCTCAATGTTGGCCGCGTTACTCGCTTTCGCTCTATACCGTGGATTTTATGCAGATTTTAATAAAAACCCTACGAATTATTATTGATAATATAAATTATAATATTTTTTTTAGATTTACAGTGTGTCTCGCGTGTAACAGTGTAGCCAGAGGGAGCCTAGAGTTAAGACACTGAAGTCCCCATTTTCCGCTGAATTCTGGAGGCATTGCGTTTTGAGTGGCGGAACTTAACGCCGCACTTTGCCGAAAAAACGAAAATATTGAATATTTCATTTCCTCGAGTGGGATTTGAACTCAAAATCTGTTGTATTTACAGTCACACACTTATGCCCCTCGCCACTATTGTGGCTATTGGCATGATTATATAAGCGATGAGCGATGCTTCAATCAATTTTATAATTCCCTTAAGGCATTTAATATACCAGAAATTCGTCGAAAGTTATGCCTTTAAATTATCTTTAATAAAGAATATCAATTAACTGACCACGCTGGTTATCTTGAAAGAGAAATTTTTAGGTTATGCAATATCCAATGTGTTAGAAAATATTTTTTTATATGTTATTATTATAAAGATGCCTTTGAAAATACCTTCTTGTATTAAAATCTCGAAAAAATATAAAAATATTCAAGCATCAAACAAAATCCCGCCAAATGCGAGTCAGGCTCGCACACCGAGGGTTCCGTACAAATTTTAGCATTATAGACCAGGCGTTACTACAACTTATGATAGTTGAAGAACTACAACTATAAATTTATAATGATTTTTTTCTATAATATAATAAGTTTTCACTTTTCAGATGTTTTCCTTTATTTGTATTGTAAGTTCTCACTTCGTGCCAAATTTTGTAACTGAAGGCCTACAGGTTTAGGTCACGCAACAAATTTCATACAAAATGCAGTAAAAACGATATCTAAATACTCGTAGCTTTTAATCACGTTGATTTAGCCTTAATAGTTTTGCTTCAAGAGATCATTATACTCAAATATTTGATATTAATTTCAGCTTACTTTTAACAAAGTGATCCTATAAGTGTTCCTTTATTACTTTTTGAGGTACGGAATCCTAAAAATGAATAATTACGTACAAATACATAGAAACATACAATTTATCGATCGTTTTGCGCTCAAGCTTAGACCGCAATACCTCTTATTAAAGCTGTCATTAAGCTATAGTATAAATTGACATAGCACGGTTAAGCTGAGTTAACGATCTACTTTCTGATCTTTGCTCCTTCGTCATGCAAGATCATTATAAGGTGATAATAATTGTTATAAATTATAATTTAATGATAATAACATATATTTAATAAAAAATGTTATATATTTAATGATAATAATATATGTTCCATAATTATAGTTAAAATCAGCTTCACGCTGTATCCTGCACACAGCAGGGTAAGCAGAGGAAACCTAGTGTTAAGACACTCCGTTCCCCATTTTACGTCGAATTCTGGAGCAGGATATGGCGGCACACAACGATAATTTGTTGAGTAAAATGTAGGTTTATCCTAACTAAGTAAAGGCAACGATTTTTACAGTTACAGTCAGCTCAATCTGCAGGAATCCAGGGCAGTAAGCAAGGCAATTAAGAATTCGTTGGCGGTAGTTTGATATAATAATTATGTGAACTGACAAACGAATGCTCAAACAAACCTCAGTGTACTTGTGACCACGGACTATTTAAATCTTATTTATATCTTATATATGAAAAAATATAGAAAATATAAAAATATAGAAATACGGAAAAATGCATGAAGAAAAAAAACATATTTTATAACACAAATTCCACAATAAATTGATAAATAATGCGTATGGAGAGTAATGATTTATCGTTTTTACGTTCACGCCTTGTCTCTTTCACAATAAATTACAAAAAATAAAGAATTGTTTTAATTTCAATGATTATAAAGAAATTAATTTCAAATAGGGTACATTTTTAACAGGATGTATTATTTTAAATTTATTTTGAGTTGGGTAGTATAAATACAAAAAAAAAATTACTATACGTTTCATATTTCTAATAGTTTTACCTATACAAATATCAAGCTCTGCGGGAATAAATAATTAATTTATTGGAGATTTATCAAGTAATTAATTATATCAAAATCAAAAAGCGGCTGCAAAAATTACATACTCAAGGATCTCGGTTAGATTTTATCCATTTAATGTATATCGTACTATTGGTCTTAATTAAAAAAAATAAAACCGGTTAAGTGCGAGTCGGACTTTCCCACCGAGGCTTCCGTACCAATTTCTAGAAGTAGGTCAACGGAAAATACAACTTATAAAAATGACAAACTTAAGTTTACAGGCATATGCACTCATTTTAAATAAAATAAACTAGAAATATAAGTTTGTGATGTTTTTTTTTTCTAAGAAATATCTATAAATTTAATTTTTGTCCTATAATTGTATTGTAAGTTCTCACTTTGTGCATAATTTCATAACTGTAGGTAAGTACCCTATTATTATTTTTATTAATTTCATATATCATCGACGATTCAAAAGTGCTTATAATAATTGCCTATTTGAATAAAGAATATTTTGAATTTTGAATTTTTTTGAATTTATAAAATGCAGCAAAATCGATGCATATGCTCGTATCTTTTGATTAGGTTGCAATCATGAAGTAAATGGTCTTGATAGACGGACGGACGGACATCAACGTGATCCTATAAGGGTTCCGTTTTTACCGTATGAGGTACGGAACCCTAAAATAGCCTTAAAAGTGAAAATTCTTCTCTACATATATGTAAACTACGTAGGTATATTATATAATATGAAAAAAAATTCTAACGACTAATATCGACTAAATTTAATAGTAGCAAATTATCCTATATCCGTATATGTGAAATACCTTTTCTTTAACAATCCAATAAATTACTAAGCTTTTATCGATGTAACGTCTTGTATCCATTTCGAATCTAGAAACCAGTTCTGTTATGCAAAATAAATGTATAATATAACAATTTGTTGAATATTCGTTTTCATTTTTAAAATGTTTCCGTTTGACAAGTAAAAGTGAATGATTATTTTTCACTATTATTATTAAATGTTTTAATGTTTGTGAAAGTTTAATTAAAGATAGATTTGCTCTGTAATGTTGGCATTGACTTTGAACTGCCCCTTTCCACTTGTACAAACTCATAAAACATGATTCTATTTGGTATGGAAGATATTTTAACTTATATGAATACTGATTAACACGTCATTGTTTAAATATTAGCTTCACGCAATATCCCGCATGTAATAGGGTAGGCAGAGGAAACAGTGTTATGAAACCTCAGTTCCCCATTCCCCATTATCAAGCGAAGAAGTGAAAATATAAATTTAAATGAATATTTAATTTCCTCGAGTGAATATCGAACCCAAAACCAGTCGCGCTTATAGTCACACTGTGCCCCTACGTCACGACTGGCCTCAATTATAATAGAAATACATATATTTTAAGATAAAGAATTGTGTTTACTCTAACCCAGAAACCAGTATTGCCTTACATATTCTAAATACTATATTAAAATATTATGATAATTTAAAAACAACTAACACTATTTTGGTGAAAGGAGACTCAGAGTTACATAGCATCGTACCTAGTATTTTTAAATATATTTAATACCGCTAATGATATAGAAAAAAAATTAAAAAAAAAAAACAGTCGTAGTAGCACAGGGGCAAAGGCGTACGATTGTAAACGCGACGGTTATGAATTCGATTCCTAATCTGGGAAACGAAACCTCTGGTAACGAGGCAAAGCACGGTTAAGTTCCGCCACTCAACACACAATGCCTCGAGAATTCGGCGAATAGTGGGAAACGGAAGTGTCTTAATTTGAACGGAGTGTCTTAACTCTAGGTATAGTGTAGGTAAGCTAAACTAAATAAAAGATATAAAACTTATTATAATAATAAATATAAAATAACTTGTAGTACTAACTATATTTTTTAAATATGTATGTTTTACTTCCTTTTAACCTACTACTACCTTTTACTGTTGTTGCTTCCTGCGAAATGTTAGTCGTGAACCTAATGTTAGGTAATTTTAACGCTAAGATATAATTATAGCAACTGTACATACAATATAGATAGAATCAACAACTTAGCAAAGTGCTGCGTTAAGTTCCGCAACTCAACACGCAACGCCTCAAAAATACGGCAGAAAGTGAATAATAGAGTTTCTTAACACTAGGTGCCCTCTGCCTTTCCTGCTAAACATATGAGAGATTAAAAACGAATATTGAATTGGTATTTATTTTCTTAAACGTCGTGATTTTCGTTTACACAAATAAAAATTGTAACAATTACAGATGTATACGAAAATTTTACTTAAAGAATTACATTTAAATACATAATCAATACAAACTCGTTTAAATAAATAATAAGTTTATGTAAATACATACTTACATAGACTATAACCGTGTTCATAATAACATGCAAACTTATACACATTTGTATTGTATGTTTCCGCGAAATATAGTTATTGCAAAAATATTTAACATATACTTAACATATACAACGTACATACATAATGTTCTGCTCTTAAGTAAATACGTATTTTCTTGGCAAAATTTTTAAAGTATATTAGGAAATATTAAAGCAGTTTTACCACGTAGCGAGCCATTCTGCATTCCCCACTATTTTGTTAGAACTTTTCACAGTTTTTGCAGTATTTTGTATTAACATCATGTAAGTTACTTCCCGTTGACTTACAGTTATGAAATTTGGCACCAAGTTATAGCTTACAATAAAAATACAGGGAATAATAAAAGAAAAATGAAAATTTATAAATATTTCGTACAAAAAATTCATTACACACTTTTCTAGTTCATTTCAAATAAAATGAGGGAATATGCCAGAGCTTTTCAAATTTTATGACTTTTACGGACCGTTGAACTACAATCCTGAAATTGGTACGGAAGCCTGGGTGGATGAGTCTGATTCCCCACTATACCGACTTTGTTGAGATTTTCATGGGAACGACGCCTCGAGCGGATTATGAGGGACTCATGGACTCGCAGATGTGGACCGCCTACACTACTCTCCTACACTAGTTCTCCTTGACTGCCTCAGCCCAGGGCTACGGAAGCCACTTTATCCTACCAGAATGAAAATCGAACCTATAATAAACATCGGATTTACAGTCTATTTAAAAAGAAACTGGAACATTTTGCAATTTTAAAATAACCAATTATTTTAAATTTTACAAGTACTCGTATAGAATAATTACTCTTTTATTATAGCAATTATAAAAATTATATGTACAGGAACAGTTTGAAATGATAATTTCCTTGGAAAATTATATATAAACAACCACTTTTGTATGTCCAAGTAAAGCCGAAGGCGACGAACGAATTAAATTACTCATGTTCGAACCGCAAGTAGAGTATTATAAGCATAAATGGATTTTTCTTCCGATTTCCTAGTATTTATGATGGTGCATCACGTATAATTTTTCTTTGCACTGGATAAACTAGTTTCGATTAAGCTGAAAGTATTAATTTTCTTTCCAAATAGAAAGTATATGTGCTGGTTTTAAAAAGAGTTCAGAGACATTCACCTATATAAAACTCCATTTTTTTTTCAGCTTTACGTTGTATGTCGCATACAGCAGGGTAGACAGTTAGTTAACTTAGTGTTAAGGCACTCCGTTCTCCACTTTCCGCCGCATTTTTCGACGTATTGAATGATGTGTAGTGGTACTCAACGCTGAGCTATTGGCCTAATAATAATTAATTCTCTTGAGTGGGCATCGAACCTACACGCTCTTGCGGTAATATTTACAACTATAGAAATTAACTGTATGACTACGTAATTTCTTTAAAAAAAACGACCTACATAAAAGAAAAAACCAAATCGATTGTCAATAAATAACACTTACTCTCAATTTCATTGTGTGGACGAACAAACAAAGTTTGACCTTAACTTTCGCTAAACAATATAAACTTCAATAACCGCCAACTCACTCTGAACTTGAAACGTACCTGAATAATTCGAACGTGACATGTAAAAAGAAGTGAAAATGCCTTTTGTTTTGCCATCCATATACGGACGGACAGTAAATCTTATTTGCAATTTTAATATATGCACCTCTTTGTTTAGTCCTCGTGGTTACTGTCTTAGTAAAAGTAAGAATGGTTCACGCTGTATCCCGCACACAGCAGGGTAGGCAGAGGGAACCATTCTGGAGGCATTTCGTCTTGAGTGGCAGAACTGAACGCCGCGCTTTGCCTTTATATCAGAGCAAAGAAATGGAAATATAAACGTAAATAAATATTTCACTTCCTCGAGTGAGAATCGAACCCACAACCTGTCGCGTTAACAGTCGCATGCTTGTGCGCTTTCACAACGAAATGGCCTCAAATATTTTGGAAAGAAAAAATATTAATGAAAAATTCAATTTCTTTTGCTGACTACAATTTATTATTATAACACCACGCAAAGTCGAAAGAACCCAGTGGACATCAATCATTCTTCGTTGACTGACCACTTTAAAGATATTATAGTCTGGATGTAACAAATCCATAATGTTGTAATGGACATTTTATATTAAAATCAAAGAGCAGGAAGAGGGAACCTAGTGTTAGGACACTCTGTTCTCCACTTCCCGCCGAATGTTTCACGACTTTGCGTGTTCAATGACAGAAGTCTACCCCAGACTTTTACCTTGGTGCCAGAGCGAAGAAATGAAAATGTTAACACATAACAATTCATTCTCTCCAGTGGCGATAGAACCCAGAACCATCACTTTACAGTCCCGCCACTGTGCATGACGGGCTATTATATTATATTGTAATAAATATTAATATTATTGCTTGGACATATCCCAATTAATTCGGCTCACTAATTAATATTTACCGTATTGCTATAAAAAGTTTGATATACTAACCCACTACGCTTCAAATATAAAATCATTTCAAAGGAATGTAGGTCGTCGCGTGCTCGTAAATATTACCTTTATTTAATTCTACGGTCATTAGTTAAAGGGATTTATCGATTTTTGTATTATAATAACAGTAATTTAATTCTAAATAACCGAGTTACTGATTTATTGTGGTTTGTGGTAACCGACCAGATTATTAATCTATATCTTAATATTAAAAAAAAAATTTTTAGTCTATGCCTTGAATTAATGGTCTAAGTTTTTTTATTGTTTTTGGTTTTAAAGAAAATGCATTTTCTAGGGTAGACAGTAAGTTTTTAGTGTCACGATACTCCGTTGTCCATATTCGGCTCATGTTTGCGACTATATATGTAAAGACTATTTTCATCTAGCGCGAAGAAATAAATAGAAACCGGTCAAATGCGAGTCGGACTCACATACCGATGGTTCCATACCAATATTCTGCACCAGGCAGCATCAGATAGTACAATTTGAAGTTTAGTTTCCGAATTGAAGTAGAAATCAAACTCACAAGCATTACGTTTAAAGAGAGATCCTGTCGCACAAACCACTGCGCCACCATGGTCAATGCTCCATACGCTCATAATCTCATTTCGAAATTATTATAATCTTTTCTTCCTTTAATCATAATTAAATAAATTCATATCTTAAGTATATAAATTTATATATAACTTAAAATATGTACATATATTTGTTAATAAATAGTCCACCAATAAAAATAAACAAATTCTGCTTTCATATTTTATGAGAACTTATCAGTAACTGTAGATTTAAGAGTTGTAAAGATTTTTAAGATTTTTTTTTGTATAAAGACGACATTTAATTAAACTACAGAAGTGACTTGCTCATATTCACACTTGACATGAAAGTGTGTCTGGTTTTACTAAAGTAGGGCGCTATTCGCACATTTGACGGCCAACTAGACAATGTAACAAAAATATTTTTAAGTTATTTTAAGTAGAATATACTCGTATATGGTACATTAAGATCCATTTCTTCGCTCTGGTGTCGAGGAAATTCGGTAGAAAGTGGGAAACAGAGTGTCTTAACACTAAGTTTTCTCTGCCTACCGTGCTATGTGCGGGTTACAGCGTGAAGCTGGTACATTAAGATAAAAATAAGATCGAATTGCAAACAAGAGTATATTTATTTATAATAATTGTTAAAACAGTTTTATTAGAAGAAAATTAACTTCAGATGTTTAAATTATTATATTTTTTTAATTTCACGCCGTTTGCCGTATATAGTAGGGCAGAAGGAACATGGGAACCTGGTGTCAAGATATTTCGTTTTCCAGTGAAATATTACTGTTCCCCACTTTTCGCCTAATTGTTAAGGCATTGCGTGTTGAGTGGCGGATCTTAACGCCGCGCTTTTCCTCGTTTCCGATGTGAAGAAATAAAAAAGTTTAATTTTTCATTCCCTCGAAGACAATATTATGTTGTATAAGCACATCCGTGCGACTGTAAAGGTGCGTTTACAGTTAATTTTTCAAGATAATTTTATATCATATTAGCGGCCCGCCCGCGGCTTCGCCTGCGTGAACTGCTTTATTATTAATTTCTGTCTCCATGAGTACCTACGTCCTATAATGGAAGTCCGTACGAAATTTGAGACTCGTAGCATTTGTAGTAACAAAGTTTCATACAAACTTTCAACCGCAAAAACAACCACTTAGAAGTCGAATATTACAAATTCCCGTCTTAGCGAGCACCTACGTCCTACGTAAGTAACTCCTATGCAAAATTTCAGATTCCTAGCACATGTAGTTTCTGAGATTTCGTGATGAGTGAGTGACCTTTCGATTTTATATATATAGATACGCTACTACAACGCTTCTAAAACTATATATTGAAGGTACTTACTATTTTTATGGTAAAAAGTATTGTAATTTAATTAAAGATATGTATGTGAAAATAAATTAGAAAAACTAAAAGTGTAAAAGCACTTTATAGTAGGTAGTTACACACTTAGACACGTAACTAAATATATGAAAAACTAGAATCTGTTTTTAAACTACCCATTTCGCATTATTTTCTAAAAAAAACGTCGTAAAACAAAAACTGGATACATAAACTCTAATGTCTTACAAACCAAGTTTGAAATGGATTCTCATACTTTCATTTGTTAAAACTTAATATTCAACGATTTTGGAGTAACGTAAGTTTCTCGATGTGTTATTGAGCTCTTATATTATGAGGAAAGCGTCACACTCGATGATCTTTCTTTTTTTTTTGATATAAGTTTTTGCAAGATTTACGTAAATAATTCAATTGTACGCATTTATTTCTTTTATATTTGTATGTGTTACATCTAATGGTTAAGTAACGTTAATAGTTTTTTGTGAAATTTCCACTATTTTCACTCAGTTCACGCATTTTAAAGGGAAAATAACCGTGTCTGATAACACATGTTAAATACGTACGTTATTCATTTTCTGCCTATTTAAAATTAGTTATTAAAACCCAAAACTACTTCCTTTTATCTAGAAAATTAGACCAGTTATGTTCTGTGTTATTTGTAAGACTTACATATATATGAACAATTTCTTTGAAAATTAACACGAAACAATAATTTATTAATATATTATTATTACAATAAAACTTTTGAATTTAACCGTACAAAGTTATCACATTATTATGTAATCATTGATATGTAGACGTAAAAACATAGAGCTAGTACAATATACTCAAAGTTTTCTAATAATTTAAAATTATTAGAAAACTTCGTTATTATAGAATGTTTCTAATGAAAAACATATTATTTATTTTACTCACCATGATAAAATGTCGGGAACACAGCAAACGCTTGTAAATCCAAATCATCGAAAAATGTTTCTCCAACAATTAACAAAAACAACTAAAAATAGATAAATTATAATTATTAATTTATCCGCCACGATATTTCTCACAAACACATCACATTCCGAGCGGCATCGTTCGTTTAGATTGCGCGCGTAACATCCACAGATAAAGTTTTCTTTTTAATTGGTCGTTTTTTTTTTATTGTTTCTCGCGTGCCAGTGTTAATAACGGGGTAAGAGCGTGTAAAGCGTGCTCTGTGAACGCCGGACCGTGGTCAACTGCTCGGAGGTAGAGGAGAGGAGCATTCACGCAACTAAACGCAACGGTGCCTTACCGTTTACGATGCACTTCGCTGAAATTATTATTTTAATGTTTTACTGTGAAAATTATGGAAAATGAAAATATTTATATTATTAGTATAGTTTAATTGTATATTATATTTATATTTGAAGTGTGTATTTCTACATAATTATAAATTTTTCTAGATATCCCGCTGCTACTATATGAATATAAAAAAATATTGATATTTAAGATCGAATTTGAGCTTAAATAAATTAAATTCATAAACAAATGTAGAAATATTCATTTGTTTTTTATTTACCCACAGTGCCTATAGATTCAGTGTGAAAGTTAATATTTTGTGTTTCTAACCACTCCCTCGTGCTCATGAGTTAAGGTTGTGAAAGTGTGCAGTTTTGAAAAGATGAATTAACATTTAATAATGTTACGAATAACATATTAGTGTTAGCTCGTATGTTGCTAATGAGCTTTAATTGCTCTTATTTTTTTGGAAATCTAGTTTATTTATTATTTATATTTAGACTTTCCCAAATATATTATAATTGATAGGAATCCCAAATTCAGAGAAAGTTCGACCCTTGCCACATGGACCGACGACCTAAAGAGGTTGGCGGGAAGCGGATGGGTCGAGCTGAGGATCGAGGCTGATGGCGAGAATTGGGGAATGCCTATGTCCAACAGTGGACAAAAGATGGTTGTCGATGATGATGATAATGATGATGATACAATTTACTCGCAATTTTTTTATTTTTTTTCTCAGTAAATAATATGATGAGTTCCTAAAATATGGTGATTAGGTACGGGTGGTTTTTCCAAGTATACCATTCTGCCTTCCCCTCCTTCCACTATAGTACATGGCATTTACATATGTCAGTTTTTTGTAGATTCACGCTGTATCACGCATATAGCCGAGTAGGCAGAGGATAGGATAGCTCCAAATCATCAAAACATTGCGTGTTGAGTACCTTCCTCCTTTGTATCAGCGAGGGAATGAAAGCATTAGTAAACAATAACTCATTCCCCCGAACGTGAATCGAACCTACAACCGTCGCGTTACAGTCACACCATCGCTAGTAACATGGCAGTTTGCTTTCATATTAATCTTAACAAAGTAATCGACACAGAACCCGCCTTCTCCGTTATTAATTACTAGCGGATGCGCGCAGCTTCGCTTGCGTATTTAAGGGTGAATTCTAATAACCCATGAAATATGTGTTCAATGAAATATTTTTAAGTCTAAATTTCAAATTTTATAAAAATCGGTGGCGATTTGAAGATTTTTCCATACAAACTTTCAACCCCTTATTTGCACCCTTAGGGAGAGAATTCTAGAAAACGATGAAACACGTGTTTAATTAAATACTTTTAAAAATCTAAATTTCAAATTTTATAAAAATCAGTGCCGATTGAAATTTTTTTCCATACAAACTTTGAACCCCTAATTCACCCCTTTAGGGTTAAAATTTTTCAAAATCCCTTCTTAGCGAATGTCCAGATTACGAAAGTAAACTTTTGTCCAAATTTAACGTTTCTACCATCAGCGGTTACGGCTGTGCGTGCGTCTTACCTCAGTCAGTGAGGACAAGTCCTTTTATATATATAGATTATGCACTTATCAGTTGAATAACGATGGCTAAGCCTACGCCATGTATAATATTTATAAGCTATAAGCTATAATCTTCCTCATATTTATGATGGAGAAACTCAATCTAGACAGCTGGCGTAACGAGATTAAATTATACCCTATCCTCGTGGGGTATGTCGATGCTGTTAAATAAGCACCAATTATTCCAGCATTTATTGCGATATAACTGTCACCAGTAACCTTCCTCTTCTCTACTTGTACAAAACAAATTAAAATTGATAATATGTCATAAATATTACCAATTAATTATTTTTTTTGTTATCTTAATTTGACTTGACTATTTTTTAGGCAGGAAATACACTAACTTACCAATATAATAAAGCCTGTACTAGGTAGTTAAATTTAGAGCTTGAATATCCCGAATGAAAGTAGAACTCGGCACCCCTAGAGTGAGAGACCCCCTGGGAGAACTTCCCATTCTTTTGTCGACTAAGTCAAGGATACTTAATTTGGCTCTCATTTCCCATCTATATTTTTGATGGAATTCTAGTAAATAGATAATACAAATAAATAAATAAAATATTAATGCTATAATAAAAAACTATGCGAATCATTTCTCAGGATAATAAAATATTCCATTAAAAACTAAAACTAGTAGCTGTCTGGCTTTGGCTTATGTTATTCCATTATACAATACGCCCAACGAGTAATGGCCGCTGTAAATGACTGAAGGTAGCTCTAAATAGCTCTGAAGTATTTAAGCAGACAAGTCTGAAGTTCAGACAACCTAAGTTCAGGGCGGCCACGACTGGTTGACCGCACTGTAATTATGAATTATGAAACGATTAACGAACTGACTGGCTTCATATATCGAACGCCATCTATATGAATATGTAAGAACTATTTTATTTGAGAACTCTATGACCGTAGTGTTGAATTTGAAGTGAAAGGATGTTATTTCAATAGAAGAAAGAACTGTAGATGGCGGTAGGTAGAGCTAAATTTTCATTATTCGTCGTGGCATTGTCATTCCATGGCCAACGGTGCTCATGACCAAATACTTTGTATAAATAATCATAATTTATACGAAAACTATATTTATACATAAAAAATCAAATCAGCTTCACTCTGTATCTCGCACACGGCAGGGTAGGCAGAGGGAACCTAGTGTTGAGTCACTTCACTTCCGTTCTCCACTTTCTGCCAAATTCTGGAGGCATTGCATGTTGAGTGGTAGAACTCACACCAGAGCGAAGAAATGGAAATATAAACGTAAATAAATATTTCACTTCCTCCTGTGGGGCCACTACGACCTCATAATAATTTATACAAAAAATTGTATAAATTATTTATAATTACATCTTTTTTTACGGAAGAGACGGCACCTAGTGTTAAACCACTTGTTCCCATTAAGACACATGCGTCACTTTTCGCCAAATGCTGGAGGCATTGAGGGTTGAATGGCGGAATTCAACGCCGCGTTTTGCCTCGTTCCATAACTAGTCGCATTTACAGTCGCACGTTTATGCCTCTGCACCACAACTAACCTCACTATTTAATTGGGTACATTTTAATTTGATGCGGGCCTTAGCTCTAGTTACCTTATTATTATTATTACTTAACTAATAATTAATAAATAAAACAAAACATTTATAATTATTAATTTATTATACATGTATAAAAATAATGGAATGAATAAAATACAATCGTTGTGTAACTTTTGATATTAGTCTAAAACATAACTATACCAGTAAACCTATATACATTTTTTTTTATTTAAAATAAGTACGTTCATATTTATATAATAATAATTACTATTTTAATTTTTAATTATTCGATGTTTATAAAGAAAATACAAACGAAATAACATTAATGGCACTCATAGCCTAAAATATTTAAGAAATTTCGTAGCTGTGGACATTCATTTATATACATGCTACTTTCAATTTCATACAAAAATAAAATACAATATAAAATACGTGAAAACCCACGCTTTTTCATACTAGAACATTAAACGATAAGAATTAAGATGCAATCCAACAAGATATAACAAATGCAATTTAAAAGGTGTACCTGTTATAGAACGACGGTATGAAATATGTAGGTATATTATATAGTTAAATTACAAACAAATTAACATAGGGCATTCAAAAAGAAAGTTTTAAAAACCAAAATTAATAAAACTGGATTATGTGTAGAAAACATTTAATTATTGGCACTATAAGCGATATCTGGAAAAGAAATATGGATGTTAAATGTATGCCTTTTTAAAGAAGCTAATAGTTAAAGGTAAGGGATATTTTTTCACTTATTTAGTCCAAAAACAGCTATTTTATTACTTGTAAAAATAAAAAAAAAATAGTTTGCTCCAATTGATTAATTTCGACCATATATTAGGATAGACCAAATTATTGGGATACATCAGACCCAATATTTGTTGCCATTTGAAAAATAATAACCATAAACAAATCTTTATTTTTGTCGTTAAGGTGTAGAATAATGGTTGTTTTTTTCAGGGTTTTGTAGAGTATGAAGAATAGGCAAAAATATCCCATTTTTGACTGTAATCTGCCATTGTATATATTTATTTGTAATTTAAAAGAAAACTTAGGCTATTCTTTTGTACAACATCCATGTACAGGAGGCCAACTTAACTCTATGGTCTGAGGTTACTTCTGTACTTCAATGTCTATTTAGGTACTGTAGTAAAACAATTTGACTATTCTAGTAATACAATAGAAATTTTAGCTGCTATTACTTATTTATTGTAATATAGATGTATTGGAATGTTTATATTTATAATTTTGATATATAATTTTGGTATATTTATAAAATGTGCCAAAATCACAACATCTAAAAGCTGAACGAATATGTAGTGATCTTTGGCCTGCATTAATATAAACTATCAAGTATATAAGAATAAGAGAAAAGACAAAACTTTCATTTGCGATTTCATCTACATATTATGGTGAAGGTCCATTGAATTATTATTATAAAAAAAATTATACAAAATAAGGACTCCCATATATAATCTTGTTTATTAATTTTTATTTACATAATAAAAATAAAGTATTATTGTATTTTTTATCTTTTCAATTTGAAATTACAATTTATTTATTCTTTCGCTAATATTCCAAAGGAATTATTATTTATTTCATAATAATTTCCACAATCTTTAAAATACTCTGTTAGGTTGTGTGTTCAATTAAATACAGTCCAATGAAATCTTAATCTACTGACTCGTTCGAACTTCATATAATATTACAGATAGCTTATTCTAATTTTTATTATTATTATTAAAACATTTATTATCTGTGACTCTTATATATTGTTATTTTTTTTTTTAAAACAAAAGAACGTTCGCGTGTTTTTATTGCCCCAGCCAATTAACTGACAAATTACTTTATCGCGTTTTCCTCAATTTGTAAGTTGTTAACACCGATACTAACTTGACTATTAGAAACAAATTAAGTTTTAAAATAATTAAATATTTTTTAATTATTTTTTAAATGATACAACTACGCATAAACTCCAAAATTACATTTTTTTTTATATTGTTGTTGTTAATTTTAAACAACAACAATATAAAAAAAACATACATTTTTTCGATTTCGAACAGCTTTGTTTAGGCGTGAGTTATTTAAAAAAAATTGATGACAAAAAAACTATTTATTAAACTTTCCAAAAATAATAGCTTATTTTAAAGGAAAATTGCTACATTTATATAAATTTACTTTGTATCGTTTATATAAAAAAAACACATCCAAGAAAAGTAAATCGAAAACAATGCGACACGACGCCAAGCACTGTCTCCGTTTCAAATGTATTCCACATTTGAAAATGTATTCCACATTCGAAACGGAATGAAAGAACAATCGTGACAAATCGATGCAAATGAATCGAGTTGTATTGACATCGATTCGATTCAATTTAGCAATCGATATTCTACGAGCGTGCGGGCCAGGCCTAGGGGGCCTAAGGGGCTCGAGGCTGGGTAGAAATGTTTCATATATTCGTAATTGGTGATGATTGGTGCTCTACGAGAGCAACACTCGTTACTCGTTTCTTCAACTCGTTGGCACTGCTCCCGGCGTAATGTTATCTGAAATGGAAATAACATTATTTTTACAACTTCTCGAGAATTCTACACAATACATTCATTGTTTGAAGCCAGTCGTCGCGTAAAGTCTGATTATAAACGCGACAGGTGGTGGGTTCAATCCCACTAGGAAATTAGATGTTTCATATTTTCATTAATAGGGTGGCGTTTAGTTACGCGCAACACACGCAATGCCTCCTGAATTAAGTGGAAAATGAAGTGCCTTAACTCTACGTTCCCTTTGCATATCTGAGTGCAAGGGACAGCGTGACGCTAAAAAAACATTTATTATTCAAAAGAACAAATCTTGTACATCATATTTTTTTCTATATTCTATTAATAGTAATAAGGCCCAGGGGACGGTTGTAGGTTCAATCCCCACTCCAGGAAATATTTACTTAAATTTATATTACCGTTTCTTCGCTCTGATAACACGCAAAGCCTCCAGAACTCGGCAGAAAGTGGGGAACGGAGTGGCTAAACACTGTGTTCCCTCTCCTTACCCCGCTGTGTGCGGGAAACAGCGTGAAGCTGATTATTTTTTATTAATTGTCAACTTTGAATATTAGATAACTCATACAATAATTCAACTATAATAATGTACCAATAACTCAGTGCCATCAATTTCCATACAATTGCTTGATTGTACTGACTCAATGGCACACCCATGGTTCTTATACTGCATATATACTATAGCTAACATTGTGAAATAATTATTACCTACTTTCCTAACCTATATTTATAGTATTGTTTTATTTACTTTTAATAATATTATTATCAAATAAGCTTCACATTGTATCAGCAGGATAGGCAGAGAGAACCTAGTGTTAATACACTCCGTACCCATCTTCCACCAATATTTTCTAAGCATTACGTGTTGACTGGCCGAGCTCAACACCCTTAGTCTTGACTATAGTATATATGTTATTGTTTATTACTAAATCTTAGTAAATTTAAAATATGACTTCTCGTAATCTAATATAGCCAAGATTTCGCCTTTGAGAAGAAATTTCGTGGAAATTAATAAGAAAATGATGAAGAATTCAATAATATGAAGGCGTCCTTACCTGGGGCCGTGCCTCGCGCGTATCATGTGCGGCGGTACTTCTCGACGTTCGACTTCATCCGAGTTGAGTTGCAGACCAGCTACTAGCTGCATGATCTCGCGCTCTTTCTTTAGTTCTTCACGACCTGTCTCCACCTGGAATATTGGAAATTATGATGTTATTTTTATTAATATTCACAAAAAATATACCTATACCTTTTAATTGATGATATATTATGTATTTTTATATTTTGTGATGTTTACAAATTCTAATATGGCAGTAGTCAAAATTACATAATATTTTCTTGGAAGAAATCAAAAGAAATACAAATTAAATGCCAATAACACTTATTATCATTAAATTTTCGCATTAGTAGATATTAAAAATAATTAATTCGTTGATTCTCTAACTAGAATATAGAATATAAATTGCACTGCAGTCCATATGCTCTATAATAGTAAGTAAAGAAATCAGATTCACGCTGTATCCCGCTATCACCAGGATAAGCAGAGGGAACATTGTGTTAAAACACTCCGTTCTCACTTTCCATCGATTTTTTCCATACATTGGCTAATACAGAACTCAACGTCGAGCGTTTGCCTTAGAACCAGAGCAAAGAAATGAAAATATTAATAAATAATAATTAATTCCCTCGAGTAAGGGGAACCCATAACCGTCGTGCCCCTTGTACCCCTGAACCACTACCGCCTCAAATTATAAATATTAAGTAAATTACAAAGTATAAAATTGGTACGACCCGGTCATACTATCAAAAGAGCTGACGTAACCAGCGAGTTACACAATCGATGTTACGGTAATAGTTTGCAGTTGGATGTAATCGCTAAAAATATTGCTTCTCGATGGACACTTTGCTAGGACGTGCTATGCTCGTATATTAAAGAACTTTTGCAATTTTAACCTATAAAACCGGGCAAGCGCGAGTCGGGCTCGCCCACCGACGGTTCCGTACAGAAATTGCAGTTCTCGAGCTTTTTCTTAAATTCAAGTTTAGTTTAACCAGAGCCCGTTCATCTGATAGCTCACTTGAACTAGCGGCTTTAATCCTCTTCCAAGACTATTAATTTTAGGATTTAAATGTAAATCTGTAGATTTCATTTTTTCCAGAACTAGTACTACCTGTAGATGCTAGCTGCCAAATTTCATAATTCTAGGTCAACCAGAAGTACCCTATGAATTTTGATTCTATTTATAATGTCGAAATACGTGTTTTTTGCTATATAAACGGTAATATCTTTTTTTAAGTAAATGTAGAAATATGTTTTTTTTCAGATACCGTAGATCTGAGAATATTTGAATTTCTCCAAGCATTCAAGTTTTATCTCATTTGACAGACAACAACGTGATCTTAGAAGGGTTCCTTTTTTCCTTTAAATACGGAACCCTAAAAACGATAAATGTCAAAAAAACCTAAGAAAATATGCTTCAATATCATTGCATTTACTTTTTAGGAAAGCCACAAAGTTAAATGTATTTGTTTAATATAATATTTGCAAAAGATCCCAAAATTAGTCTACGTAAAATTTATTATGTCATTTCCTATTTCATTATAAATGGAAATGGAACGGAATGTAATTCTATAGTGCGAATAATACTTTAAAAATCCCAATATTATATCGATTAGTGTTACAATTTTTATAAACACAATGTAATAATAACAAGCATTGCTTGTAATAGCTAAACTATTACTTGCAATCACGTGTCAATGACTAAACACGATAAAATCAACGAAAGCGTAAATAAAAGAAATGTAGTAAAAAGTAATTTTTCAAGTGTGGACGAACAATATTATACAAACAAATATATACTGTATACTGTAGAAACTACGGCTAGAAATATTTTACTTTCGCATAGTAATAATCGTGAAGAAATAAAACCGTACCAATATTTATATGAACGTTTTCACTTTAATAAAGAATTTCCATTGATCTTTTCTACAGAAACCAACAGGCGTTGTAATTTCTTTCATTAAAAGAATAGTTTTATAATAAATAGTAATTTTATTGTATTTAATAAACAAATTCATGTAAATATTTATTTTCATTAGAAGGTATTTAAGTCAGTTTAGGAGTTTTTTGGAAGCAAGGAGGGATTGCGCTTTGGAATTGGGAGGATTTGCGCAGTATGCGCAAGTCTGTCTCGATAAAACATCGACCAGTGCCGAAATAACAATTAATTAATAAGGAACCTGGTGGTGGAAGCCCCCAGAAAACACAAGTTTCCAGGTTAAAGACTAAGAAACCTGAAATCCCATTCATTCCCAGTCGTGTCACCAGTTTTCGAGAACACTCATCTTGAAGCCACGCCTAGTGTCAGAATGTCTGACCTTTACTTCAAATTCTCTTCTATTTCCACTCTAAAAGCCAGCAACGCACCCAGTAGCTTCTCTGATATGACACGGGCTCCTCATGGTTATCACTTACTATCAGGCGACCCTTACACTTATTTGCCTTGGTTTTTTTTTTCATTAAAAAAAATTGTAAATCATAAGAAGAAATTCCCCCGCTAGATAAAAAGTGTTATACAATCAATATATTTTGTATAAGTTTATACAATTATACATTTAAATTTAAAGTTCCTACGCATATGTAGGGAACCTGGTGGAAGTATCTCTAAAATTTACTTAGTCCTAAACGAGATTTGAACTCATAAATACCGCGTATTAGAAATATTTAAATATATGTATTTACTTAACATTACTGAATAAAATAATCAACTTGTATAAGCGTCTATTAATTCTTCATCACCGTTTATAACAGCGGAAGCATATTTATTATGTAATCTTCACCTATTCTGTTGGTTTCGCGTTAAATCGCTAATTGTCCGCTCTTCCTTCTCACGTCACATTCAAGAGGTATTTAGAAATTCGAATCAAATACCAGTGTGAAAAAAGTTTGTTGTGCAATAAAGGCAAGTTCGGATGGAAAGTTGGCTTGCTATATGTGGAGAGTCAGGCCGGTGCGAAGACCCGGAGCCGGGCCGTGTGGACATTGCTAAAAGGAAATTCTTGTAACTACGTAGCTACTTAAGAGAGTTTAGTAAATAAATGAAGAATTTATCATAAAGTTCATTTATTATAAGAAAAATCTGCGTTTATTAAGTTTGTTACTAATATGTTAATTACAATATTAAATGTATCTTATTCGATCTATTTCATCCATAGCAGAAAAGGAAGCTAATGTTAAAACACTCCATCCCCCACCACCTACCCAATTTTCGATATTGAAAATATTCATGGACTCAGAATCAAATTCACGACCATCACATTTAAAACCACAAGCAACTCACTGTGCCAACGAAGACATCTAAATAATGTATTATAGTATTTTTTTTAAATGTACAAATAACATTTCTAATTTTCAACCATGTTTTAATTTAACGAGAAATACCCATAGAAAAAGATATTGACGGATGTGTCAAATTTTGCACTAATGAGACTCGTTTCCTTTTTAAAAAAAGGAAAATTAAAATTAATTAATATTTTATGCGTCAATCGTATGATTTTTAATTAATTGTAACTTGTAAGCCAAAGCTTTTTATATTAAGTAAAATTTTAAACATATTTAGAAACGTTTAATAGAAATCATTGTTGAAAAAATATCAATAATTTTTTTAGCCAACTGCTGATTTCAAAAAGGAAGAGGTTTCGTCATCATTCATTAACAATATTTTTACTTCTTCATATTCGAAAATAATAAAGAGAGACAAAGAAGTCATAATTTTTACTCAATTGTAAAACCTAGTATTTTAAAATATAAGATTACGAACAGAATATATTTCGTTTTTCTTTTAGTTCTCTAAAAAACCTGTCCCCCGTTGACTTGCTGTTATGCACATCTCAACAGGTATATTACCTCGAAACTTACTTTCTACCATCTTTACAAATATTTACTATTTACAGAGAGCCTTCACAACTGAGTGTTAATGTACTCTGTAGAAGCATAATTTTAAATAGTAACGGCATCATTTACAACTGATATTATTAATATGTTTCATATTCTTTTTGGGGTTTAAAAGGAAGTAATAAAACCCTAACAACCCTTTTGTTGTCTGTCCGTCTATTGAGATTGTTTATCTCAAGTTTCAATACAAATAAAGAAAAAAATACGAAAGGAGAAAATTGATTGGTATTTCATAAAAAAACATCACAAACTTATTATTATAGTTCACTTCATACAAAATAAGTGAATATGTCCGCAAATTAAGTATGTCAACTTATAAAAGTTGTACTTCCTGTTGACCTACAATTGTGAAATTGGTAGGGATGCCTTGGGCGAGTCCGACTCGCACTTAACCGGTTTTTTTATGTTTCATGGTTATGCATAGAACTAGAGTTGTGTAGTGTGTGAGAATTGAGAATCTTCATTATCCGTTTTTATTTTTTTCAGCTTCACGATGTAACCCGCACACAGCAGGGTAGGCAGAGAGGACCTAGTGCTAAGACACTCCGTTCTCCACTTTCCACCGAATTCTGGAGGCATTGCGTGTTGAGTGGCGGAACTCAACGCTGCTCTCTGCCTCGACACCAGAGCGAAGAAATGAAAATATAAATGTAAATAAATATTTAATTTCCTCGAGTGAGGATCGAACCCATAACCGTTGCGTTACAGTCACACCCTTGTGCCGCTGCGCCACGATGGCCTCTCCGTTTTTATTTTTATCTATAATATAAAAGAAATCTATATTGCTGAATCTATATTTTCAATGATTTGTATTTGGTTAGTAGTTATTAAGCCTAGGACGGACATACGGTATCAATTACTTTAAAGACTGTGACACCTAAAACAGGTTCCTAAAGTTCCTTGCCGTGGCATTTCCATGGATGTGCTAAATGTATGAGATTATGGATATGTAATTCGTATAAGTGACATGTGAAAATCAAAAGCGTGGAATATATTATTATAACCTTAATAAGCAAAAAAAAACTTGCAGTGATATATATTAAACAAAAAGTAATATTTTAGAAGAAATTATCATTATTATATTAGTATCATTAATTATTTTCACGTCGAAAAAAAAGCAAGCACCACTAGAACACTAGCACATTTATATCATTAACTTAATTTAAATAAGTTCTTAATGTTTTAATCTTAATTTATTTAAAGTATTGAATGTATAATTGCCTATCATTTAAAGTTGAAAAGAGTATATAATTTTTATAGTAGTTATTTCGTTATTTTATTTCACTTTCCATTTTTAAAAAATCTTTTTCTTAAAATTTTTTTCTTATTTAAATGTATTGTAATTTAATAATTACAAAATATTAAATAAATAGTTTTTTGGAGAAAAAATATCTGTGTTGAATTGAACTCTTGATATATGGCGTTTCGAGCGTGCCAGTCAAAATATCTGTAACTCATCGCTGTCTGTCTAAACATTGACATTGACATTAACTGTCAATTTTTTTTTTAATCTGTTAATAAATAAAAAGGTTTTGCTGAATACAAAATAAGTGTTTCATTAATTTATCTTATAAAATTTATATATAAATTATCTTTAAAACGATAATATTGTTAGATCACTAAAGTAATTCAGACGAAAAATAAACAATTCTGTAGAACAAGCGGGCGAAGCCGCAAGCGGGTCGCTAGTATAATCATCATAAAAATATAAATATACCCGCATAAATCACTTCTGAGATAATATTATGTTCGTGCTACGTCAGACACATTACATGCTTAATCGAGTATAGATTTCTTTGCAACATAAACATTATGATGTCAGCTGTGTATCGACTTGACAAGCAAAAACATAGTAATGGCTGAGCGACTAAATGTCGACTTATTTGAGTTATTTTAGTTATAGTAATTATGCAGATAAGATGTTCGTTTAGCTTCAAATGTGGAGACTAGTGCTAAGACACTCCGTTCTCCACTTTCCGCCGAATTCTGGAAGCATTGCGTGGCGTGGCGTGGCGTGGCGTGGCGTGGCGGCGTTGAGTTCCCTCAACGCCGCTCTTTGGAGTCTTTGGTATTTGTCTTTGGTTCTGGTGTCGCGCACCAGATTGAACCAATCTTATTAAAAATATGATGTAAAATATAAAAAAATATCCAACTGATTAAAAGGAGTGGATAATTAATGAATGAGTTTAAAAATACATATTATGTACGAAAAAAAGTACAGTAGTAGGGCAGCTGCAAAAATTTCAAGGCGAAATTAATCATATTTGTTTTTATTTTTAATTAAAATATCAACTATCTCGTATAACGTATACATACTGTAAAAAAAATAATAACTTAACTTCACGCTTTATCCCTAGCGGGGTAGTCAGAGAGAACGGGGCGCCAAACGCTACGGTCTGTACATACCTCTTTCGCCTCGTCCACTGTCATCAACCTCTTCATACATGCCCTCCGAGGGTTCTTCATGGTATTACGTGACCTTCCTCCAGTATCTTTGGTACTGTGTTTTCGAATAATAAATATAAAATATTATACTATGTTCCTCATTCTTGCGTTCAAGGGTAAAGTAAAATACAGTCGATGACCTCCAGTTTTGAATGCATGCGTAAAACAAATACTTACGCTATTTTGTACTTATCTAAGGATATGAGCGAATCACGCTGTATCACGGACACCCTCTAGCCCAGAGTTAACACTCTACTTCCCTCTTTTCTTTGCCACGACTTATCTCGACACCAGAGCGAAGAAATGAAAATATTAAATATTTGTTGTCCTCTAATGGAAATCGAACTCGCAACCTATCGTGTTTACATTCACACATTTGTGCCTCTGCGACAAGACGGCGTATCTACGTGTATATTAATAACGTGCAATAAGCATTAAAAATACTATAATTATAAATTGTTGTTGAATTAACATGATCGGTTTCGCAAGACAAGCGATATGAGGACAACTTACTCCAAGTAAGTATATTTATTAAATATATAATTACGTTTACAGCTTGTAATTTAATCACATTTAGTGTTATTATAACATTAGACTACGCTGCTACCAGCCAATATGGACTACTGTGTAATTATATCTTTTTACTAGCAACTACACACAGTTGTGTAGCGTCACAGCAAGGTAGGTAGAGGGAACCTAATGTTAAAAAACTCCCTTCCCCATTTTCCGCTGAATTCTGGAGGCATTACGTCTTGAGACATCAGAGCAAAGAAAATAGAAATAATTATTGAATAAGTACTTTATTTTCCTCTAGTGGGAATCGAACCCACTATCTGTAACGTTTACACGTTTGTGGCCTGGAAATAAATTAAAAGCGTCATATTAATTAAGGGAAATTGTAAGTTACTTGCGAAGTATAATTTTGTGCAATTATGTTTCCAAACATGTCTTTAACCAGGACGATAAGTTGGATATGATAATGAATGTTCAACGTCCATAATATAAATTACGTAAATAAAATAATAATTCAAGAACTGAAAAAATACTTTCACTTTAACTCGTTTTTGGTATAAAAAAAATTTAAAATTATTAAAATTAATATTTTTATGAAGAAAACTAGTTAAAAATTATATGAGTTTGTCATCAATGTTGCCATTAGAATACCAGACCAGACTACAGTATAGTACGATATGGCAACACAATATAATATGTTCCTAATAAATATTTTTGTTTTAAACACTAAGCAATGGAGTCATTATTTGCGTATACAAGATATCTGCCCAAGGTTGGGTGATGATGAGAAGTAAATACAAGTTTTGATGACAAACCAGTTCGGTCATAAAACACTGCCAGATGCGGCCAGGAGTTCTCATGTTCCACTGCAGGAATATCGGGTGTCAGTCGGTCACTGATCTCAGTTTTGGCGGGAGAAACTTAACAGACGAGTTTTTTGTGTATTTACTTTCTCGAAACCGACGCGGCGCGTGTTTGACGAATAAAATCAATAAAAAACTCTGATTTCGCATTCGCCTTGATTTATTTGGCGTTTAATTGCGTAGAGTTGTTACAGGTTTTCATTATTTTATAATTGATTAATAACTAATAAGAGCACGTATTGCGATTAAAAATATCATTAAAAAATTACATTAAATTTGGTATTATACGTAGAAATGACTTGAAAATGACAATATAAGGAGTTCCAAGTATTTTCATATCAGGAAGGTCCAAGACAGCTGATTGTGTGAAAGCGCTAACCTTGAACGGGTGTCGTGCCTTTGTGAATGGACGCAGAGCTGACTGCTGATTGCTGACTGCTGACCCACAAACGTCATAATCGAACTGTAACTGATATTTTTCTAGCGGTACTATATAATAAAATTATAATTTCTTCATATGACATGGACGACGATGGAAAAGTACATGAATTATTTAATTATTATTGTATTCTTATTTATCGCACCTTTCAATGTGGTATTTGAAAGAAATTAAAACTATTTTTTACATGTTATTCTCATTCTCTATAGTATAGACGGAGAAATCTTAAATTACTATATTCTCCATTTATAACATAATACCTTTTTTCTAATAAAATTACCACTTACAAGAAAATTTTAATTGCATTCACGTTACACTCTATTATAAATAAAATTCTAAGATGTGAGCTTACATCATTCATTGCATTTTCATACATAATTTAAAATGCATTAGCATAGCTATTATAGCTATAAATAAAGATAGATTGTGAGTATCGTTTATAACGGGAAGTATTTTATGTACTCGTAGACATTGAGGCCTTAACAAGGTTACAAATTTAATATGTAAAATAGTTATCGACTTGAGGACAGTGTTATAAGCGCGACTGATTGTGGGTTCTATCCCTATTCGAAGAAATTAAATATTTATTATTCACATTTCTTCGCTCTGGTGTCGAGGTTAAACGCGGCGTTGTGTTCCGCCACTCAACATGGAATGCCTCCTAAATTTAGCGGAAAATGGAAAATGGGAAACAGAGTGTGTATGTGTGTGTGTTTGTGAACTCTAGGTTCCCTCTGCCTACCCTGCTGCGTGCAAGATATAGAGTGAAGCTAAAATGAAAAAATAATTATACAAGCGATTTATTCTTTTTTTTTTATGGTAAAAGGACAAGGCAAACGAGCGTTCGGGTCACCTGGTCGTGATCACCGCCGCCCACGACCCCGTGTAGCACCAGAGGAGCTACAGGTGCGTTGCCGGTCTTTGAGGTGGAGATAGACGCGCTTTTTAAAGGTACCCATATCGTACCGACCTGGAAACACTGCCGCGGGTAGACCGTTCCACAGTTAATTCCCAATTATTATCGTGTTCATCAATAATTAAAATTAAAAAATTAGATGACAGCGATTTCTTTGTAGTTTCATTCTCAAAGCCACGTGATTACGTCACATTGACGTACTCCACAGATAATAAAGGTTAAAATCGCTTTTCTAGAATAAAGAATATATATGAAGTGTTGTATTCGGAGCATCGAGTCGGTTCATTCGAAACCCGCATTCCAATCGGCGTTCCACTTGCCTGACATTTGCATTAACGTACTTGGACCTACATAAAGGTATGTAAATTTAATAGTATCTATTATTTGAGCGTCAAGGTCGACTTTCGTCTGGCTATTGTTTCGACGTATTAATTTACTAGCTGCAAGTACATCCCTAGATTTCATAAATTGTCTATGGATATGCTAGTGAAGGCACTAGGAAGTATTCTGCGTGAGTAAATTGGTATAAATAAGCACCTATATAATATAAATTTTAGGCCGTCATGGCATATAGCATGAATTATTATTTATTAATATATTTATTTCTTCGCTCGCGTAACAAGGGTGGGGAGATCCGCTACTCAACACGCAATGCCTCTAAAATTCAGCGGAAAGTACGGAACGGAGTGTTTTTACACTAGGTTCCCTCTGCCTATCCTGATACATGCGGGATACAGCGTGAAACTGAAAAATATAATAAATAAATAAACACCCATATGATTTAACAGCAATTTACATTGTAATAGCAATTATTGCGATAATATTTGAAATATTCCTATTTCTCAACAATAATAATAAATTATTCAGTATATTTTCTCGCATATATACAATTCACAAGTCAGATTTTTTAACGTCCTAAAAAACATAGTTCGCGATATTTATGTAGAAATAAAATACATATTATGTAGATTAAATACATAGATGAGCCAGTTGTGAGTTCGATTCTCGCTCGAGTTAATGAAATATTTAATATTTTAGTTTCTTCGCTCTAGTATGGAAGCAAGCAATGACTTCGGAATTAGGTGGAAAATGAAAATGGAAGTGTTCTATCACTAGACTCCTGCCAACACTAATTGAGTGATATAACCTGAAGAACATAACTCTAGTGAAAGTTAACATATCGTCGTTAAAACATCGAAGAAGTATTATTAAATTATTAATAACTATTATCCATAGATGAACGTAACCGATAGCGAGACGAGGTTGCGCAACCATCACGCATGCTCGAGCAAGGTATGTCTACATAATATACGCTTAGGCGCGAAGTGGGTTACATTTAAATTATATATATACATATATATATATATATATACTTTATTTATATGGTTTTACGTTATATTTTCCTTTAACTTAACTCTTTGAATTCCTGCCAATATCGCGATCATTTAGTTAGTAACAGCTTTACTTGGTAAATATTGTAATGCAATTATTAATTGTTGCTAATTTTTCGTTTTTAGCTGATGTGACAATTAAATGAAATATTTTTTTTTTTAGGAGGAATTATGCAGAAAATGTGGAACGCAAGTGTCTTTATGGGAACGGAGTGTCTTAACACTAGGTTCCCTATGCATATTCCACTATGTGCGGAATACAGTGTGAAACAAAAAAAAAATAGTAAATATTGTCAATTGTCTGTGACATCAAACATTAACCAAACTTTAAAATGAGTAGATGCTCGTCTTCTTGTAAAAATGCATATATATAAACTATAATTGTTTATAAGATTATGTAAACCAAATTATTATTATAATGCTTTAGCAAGATCCATCAGTATGTAAGGAAAAGTGGTTGAATTGCTCTTCCTAGGCGTTTCCCTGAAAGCGATGTCCACATGTGACTCGGGAAAATAGGTATTGCACATTTAAAGTATATTTTTAATATAATTTACAATTGTTTAATATATATTTAAATATATATTTAAATTTAAAATAACGTGATTAGAACCTATCTGCTTTTTCTTTCTCATAATATGCTATTGTACCTGGAAGAGATTTCTTAGATATTATATATATATATATATATATAATATATCTAATATATGTATTTTTGATGATATGTTACTTATTTTGTATGCAATAAAGAATTATTTTTATTTTTATACGAAGACGGAAAGAATTTCTCCATACACTTTAGAATTTAATGTCATTATTGATAATTTTTTAAAGAATCTTGCCATTCAGGTTATCCCTTATGTAATTTAAAAGGCATATTTGTTTAAAAATCCAACTGTTTAACTATTCAATAAGTATTATTTAAGTACATTAACTTTCTATTTGTTATGTGTTTTCTAAGACTTTTCTTTTATGCATATTATGTGTCTATGGCTTATGGCTTTCCAACTTTAACACGTCACCTCGCACCTTTGACAAACTGAACTATTAATAGTTTCTATTATATTTCAAACAAAACTCATCTTTCATTATTTTATTCATATAATATAATGCCAAAAAATTATTGTTATTTTTTTAAATATTTAGTAAAAAAGAGAACAAAGACGCAAAACATCGTCCATATATTGTGAAATTTTATATAAATCAATAGAGATTTCTATAATTTAATACGGTAGTGTTAGTTAGAACATTGACACTACCGCAAAATTGTAAATAAGACAAATATTTTTTTAGAATATAATTTAAATTTAGTTTATTTGTTAATGTACGACTATATAAGGCAAATAATCTTATTATTTCTTGATTATTAATAACATTAAAATATAATTAAAATACAGTTGTATTTTTACTACTTTTCCTTGAGTTCTTCTGGATCAACACAAAAAACATTATACTCGTATCTCCATGAGGCTCTTTTAGAGTATTCCTGTCTATATATATATATATAAGTATACATAATTAATTATATAAGCATTTACTCCGTACAGTATAAACAAACAAAGCCTAAAAACATGGTACAATAAGAACTTATTGGAAATACTAAAAAAATAATAAATTGAAACAAATTGAAACTTGTTGAAAACCTGTCAAAGGACATTTAGATTACTGTAAAATTAAAGAAAGAAAGTGGAATAATTTTTGACAATTTTAAGTGTTATTTCACATTTAAAAACTTTTTTTTTTAACTTAAATTTTAATATAAATTATAATTTTACAACATATGTCTACGTTATATTTTAATACAAGTACTACTTTCTAGTTAACTTCTATATAAATGTGTTCTCGATAAATCTTGATTAACGACTTAACTCATGTTGACTTGTAATAAACATTCAAATCTTTAATAGTGCTAGTTGTCTTGTAATAAATGCAATACTAGTAATTACAATAAAATAATTCAGCTTCACGCATTATCCCGCACACAGCAGGGTTGGCAGAGGGAACCTAGTATACAGTCGGTTATCATTAAGATACTTTCGTTCCCCACTTTCTGCCGAATTCTGGAGGCATTGCGTGTTAAGTAGCGGAATTTAACACCGCACGATGAATAGTTCTATATTACACCGATTTTACTAATTTAACTATCCCCTACTACTTGTTAGTATAAAAGAACTAAACTAAGGATATTGTGTCAATAAAAGAGAATCTTTGATATTTAACTATAAAAAATTAAAAAGAAGTAATGTAATTATGGGCTTAAAATTGTTTGTGTTTTATACCGTTAAATTCATCTCGGTTCGTAAATCAAATAGGTGATCAAAAGTATAACGTTTTCCAAGTACTTTTTTACTTACGAAATATTTTTAAGTTTTTATGTATTATTTTCTTGTGTGATATTTTCAATTCTACGCTATTTGTAAGACAAATTAATAATAAAAAATATATAAAAATAAATATTACATGTCGTAAGTTACGTACCTTAACGATATATCTAAAAAAAATCATAGATATAAATAAATAAATTATTATTAAATTATTGGAAATATAACTGCTCTTTTTTTAATAATAAACACCTTAGTCTATGAATTCTTTATTAAAAAATAAAAAAACTAAGAATAACCTTAAAAAATATTTAAAAAAATGAAATTTAAAACAATAAAATAATAATTTTCGTCAAAATCGATCCAGCACTGTGCTCTCGTTGTCAAAGAGACCCGTTAAAACCAATTGAAATACGAAAACTTTACGTCACGCTCATTCGTTTTATGGAACACGTGGTAATTGATAGTTCGATCTGTAACTGTTACTTTGAGAAAAACCTCGTTTGACATGACCTTTTCAGGTTCCCGCTAAGACAGTAGCCCCGCCCCCCCCCCACCCCACCCTTACTTCCCACAGAATTTCGCCTCCAGAAATCGCCGGAAAGTGGGAAGGGAGTATCTTAACACTATGTTACGTCTGCCTACCTTGCTGTGTGCGGGATACAGCGTGAAGCAGATTTTTTTTTATTACTAATATTCATTGTACAGAAATTGACAATTATGAATACTACATATATTTCATATTAGAAACCAAATTAATAATAAAATGAAACGTGCGTGAGTGGCTCTAGTTTCATTTTAATGGCAAGTAATATAACACGGCTAATGGAATTTTAGCAATACGAGTTTACTGGTTCGTGCGTATGTAATATAATATTAGTTGTGTATATACTTCGATAATACGTATAATAAAAGACTAGACAAATATATAAAGACAAAGACAAAATATATAAATAAACAAAGTTCCATTTCAACATTTTCCAGAAAAAAATAAAGATTATTAATAATAAACTACTCATGCTGTAAAATATTTATGGGTAACGTCCTTAGGCATACATAAAAAACATTTAAACTTGAAATAAAAATTGCGCCACACTGTTGTCAGAATATATTTGTGAAACGTATTAAAAAATATATGAGTAGTGGAATTCGAGCCAAGCCTTCTTGTATAACATGTTTTTATATAAATACTAGCGGCCCGCCCGCGGCGTTGCTCCTGTGTGAACTACGTTATTATTAATTTCTGTCTCCATGAGTACCTACGTCCTATAAATGACGTCCATGCAAAATTTGAGACTCCTAGCATTTGTAGTAACGAAGTTTCATACAAACTTTGAACCCCAAAAACAACCCCTTAGAAATCTAATATTACAAATTCCCGTCTTAGCGAGCACCTACGTCCTATAAATAACTCCTATGCAAAATTTAAGATTCCTAGCACATGTAGTTTTTGAGATTTCGTGATGAGTGAGTGACCATTCGATTTTATGTATATAGATAGAAGCCAATGATGGCGCAGTGGCGGCAAGCGTGCGACTGTCAACGCTACAGGTTTTGAGTTCGATTCCTACTCGAAGAAATATTTTTTCTTTTCATAACCTATCTCTGGTAACCAGTTAAAGCGCGGCGTAGAGTTCTGATACTCAATGCCTTCAGAATTTGGAAGAAAGTAAGAAACGGAAGTGTCTTAATGGGAACCGAGTGTCTTAACACTAGATTCCCAAATTCCCTTTGCCAACCCTGCTATTTCTAGGTATATATATTTTTAAGTTAACGTCATAAAATAAAATATGATTACTAATATATTAAATTAAACGAAGTACACGTTTTTATTATGTTAAATATTTAAATTAAAACGAGAAAAAAAAAATCGTTTCAATAACACAACGTTGTAGATACAACCCAACACATAGACATTAAAATAAATAAAAAAAACAATAAAGCAGCAACTACTGCAAAATGAGAGAAAAGCAGAGTAAATTTATATTCTCTCTCTCTGCTTTTCTCTGGAAGATAAAAAAAAATATTATTTAACAGAGCAGCAGAGCACAATAAAAATTATTTGATAATATTAAAAGACCGATCGTATTTTACAGAACCATTGACCGTCGCGTCGTGCGACCGCCTCGCGTGGGACTTCCAGCTATTACTTCTTTAAGCTGCGCCGAATACGCTAATAAAAGGGAATAAGGAACAAAATCGCTTGCATATTGACAGATATTCCTTGGTATTTTCCACAATAGGGGGTCACACGTTGTAATCACATTTAAGTAAACTAGTGCAGTGTAACTGTGGCCTGGGACCGGCGAAAACCGCTTTTATTAACTCGACTATTACTTATTATTACTTTTCGCTATTAACTATGGGACGGACGGACGGTTTTGGGTTCGATCCCCACTCGGGGAAATGAATAAATCATTAATATTTCTATTTCTTCGCTCTGTTAACATCGTGTTAACAGAGTGAAGCATTGGGTTTTGCCACTCGAAACGTAGTTCCTCGAAAATTTGCCAGAAAGTAGAGAACGGAGTGTCTTAACACTAGGTTTTCTCTGTTTACAATGCTATATATGAAATACAGCGTGAAGCTGAAAAAGAAATAAACTAGTGATTGATAGCGAACCACCTCATAGGTATTTATTGAACGGTTTACCTTAACTATGTTATCAAAACTTACATTTGATACCTAACGCTATTTTCATTTATTTTTGTTCTTAATTAATAAATGAAACTAGCATTATGGTCCAAATGTAGTTTCATTTAACTGGTCCAGGACTAAAATACACTATATCTAAATTTTAAAAGACAAACGTCGAAGGTTACACGTTTTATGATAAAAACCTAATAGTTTAATAATAAAAAGATGAAATTGTAAGAATTTATATTTAAAAATGTAAAATTTTCATGTTTAATAAAAGTATATGAATGAACAAATGCATAATAATTTGTTGCAAGTAGAAAAAAATATTAAAAACTATTTAAATATTCTTATATATTGCACGTTAAGAAACGATATTATCGATGGTAAATCTATCTCAATTAGACATTATTAAAGCGAACTTGGGTATATTTTATTATTTATATACTATACTAGTGGACCCGGACGCGGCTACGCCTGCTTGAACTATAAGAATATTTATTAAATATTATATAATATATTTATTTTTATAAGGATGAATATCAAAATATAAGTTCATTTTGGGTGACGTTTTCTTAAAACAGCAAAGAAACTTTGCAAACCGGTGCTTAGCAACGACGCTTGTTAATAACAAGCGTCGTTGCTAAGCACATGGCAGAATAAATTGCATGTCAAATTAGAAATTATTTTAATTTATTAGTACATATATGTAATGTAATGTTATATAGCCTATAGCACTTCTGAAGAATGCAGCTTTCATACAAAACAAAATCAAAGTAAATCGGACCAGTAGATCCAGAGATCTTAGCGTTCAAACAAACAAACAAACAAACAAACAAACAAACAAACAAACAAACTCTTCCGCTTTATTATATTAGTATAGATACCATACTACCATACACTAATGTATGTTAAAAAATGTTATAAATAAAAAAAGAACTAAAATATTCGTCATACAATAAAACCTTTACGAAAGACATCAACGCGCTCAATGTTGGCAATCAAATTTAGGCACGATTAATGATATTAACACGACGAAATATAATTTTAGAAACATGAAGGAGGCCTTCAGGCTAGTAATGGCGCAGGAGCACAAAGTGTAACTGTAAACGTCACAGGCTGTGGGTTCGATTTCCACTCGAGGAAATTTTTTATTTTCATTTTTTCACAATGCAACACAATATACAATATGTGCAGAATTCAGCGGAAGATGGGTAACAGGGTTCCCCCTGCCTACCCGACTATGTATGGGATACAATGTGAAATTAATAAAAAAATAAAAAAGTACTCTTCCATATAAGGGAAACATTAACTTCACACATTAATTTCAACATAAATAATGATATGCACTCAAAATTTTAAAAAAATCGACAACCGTTTTCCGAAAGTACTAAACTACGAGGTCAATGAAAACCTGATGCCGGCATTTGGTAACGTTTTCCGTTTCCAACAAATTGCATGCACACGCTCAGTAAGCTATGTAAAGTATGCACGGACCAGGAATGTATTTCCAAAGTAAATGTATTTATAAATGTACATTTTTTGCTCGCCTTACGCAAGTTATACGATGAGCTCATTCATATCAACTATATGTATATTATATAGCTAAACTGGTTTCCAAACCTTCATTTCAAAGTAATAAGATTTCAAATGATTCCTTCTGAATGATTGTAATTACACTATTTTAATTAACGCCATAGATTTCAAAAACAGGTCGTCATTAACGCTGTGAAATATTTTTATGTTAAGGTCGTAATTATTAGGTAATTGCAAATTATTTAAATACCTATAACGAGTACTCACAAATTATTGATTAGGAAATGATTAACGTAGAATTTAGAAATGAGATATTATCTGAATTCTGACTACAGAATTCTGACTCAGCTTCACGTCTTTTCCCGCACACAGCAGGGTAGGCAGAGGGAACCTAATGTTAAGACACTCCGTTCCCCACTTTCTGCCGAATTCTGGAGGCATTGCGTGTTGAGTGGAAGAAATGGAAATATAAACGTAAATAAACATTTCACCGTAATACCTATTAATTTTGGAAGGAACATAATAGAGTTCATGATTTGGAACATTCGAACATGGAGACAAATCTGTGGTAACATCGTTGGCAACGTTTGTAACTGGTTTGACCGCGTGTGACGACAAGTTCCTTAATCGACGTAACCGCAATCGAGGCCCGGCTCGATGATAGGCGACTGTAATACTGTAATCTTTCTTGGATTACTTACATTCCATAGAAGTGAGCGATGCTCACGCTTTACTTAGAGCTGCAGAAATACTAGCAATTAAATACTAATATATAACATTAAGACTATAAATTCAAAGGGAAATATTAACATGTAAATAAATATATCCTTACCTCGGGTGGAGCAGCGAATTTGAGGTTAGCAAGAGATCCATGCGACCGACTCCTATGCTCCTGTCTTATACTATACGAAAATGCCCGTTCATTTAAATGACCCTTTTTTCTGTATATTCCGCCCGAATCCTCGACAGCTTCCAGACCTGTCATACTTTGAGCGGCTTTCATTGCTGACGGAGGTGGCTTTGAGCGTCTTGGATCAACTGTGGCATATTGTATTCGACCTCGTCCAGGAGGTGGTCCTGGTGGAAAAGGGCCCGGTGCCAATGTTGCGGGTACGCGACCTCTGTGGCCCATCGTAGCTGGTCTGGCGTGTGGAAGAGTAGCAGCCGGATGCGCGACCAGAACCATCGGATGACCCGCCGCCGCCCAGGCGGGTGGTGCGCGTCCTAACGACCTTCCATTCATTACAGCGGGACCAGGCATCGTCGCGTATAATTCGTCTGCTGACGCTGATGATTTCTTTTTTGATTTTTTGGTTGTTAATTTCTTTTTGGTTCCTCAGGTGGTGGAGGGGGAGGTGGTACGGATGCGGGTCGTGTAATTTGTCGAGGACGAGGTGCTCGAGCTGGGTGAGGAATATCATCGCTCGCATCGTCGCGTTCTATTTCTCCAACCCATACTTTATGGTTTTCATCTCCATCGAATACTTCAACCTCCTCGTCACCTTCCGGCGGCAGCTGTGACGGTGACCTTTCTGCTTCAAGTCGTTTTGCATATGAACTATCGGCGTACGCGTGAAAACAACATCGCACAAGGGCATTTGCGGCCGCTTCGCGACGGCAGATAAAGGCGTGACATTCCAACACCTTTATACCTTGTGTACGACGCAACACAGCTGCGAATAAAGGAGGCCGTCTCGCCGCCGGCGCTCTTGCAAACGGAGAGTCCAAAGGTAAAAATCTGGGCGCACCCTCGACGCTCACACGCCTTACAGCAGCACAATAGTGCAAACTAGAAATGGGAAAAAATCTCGATACCCTCGAGCCACTCTCGTCGACATTCTCCAGCAAGATTCCATTCGACCACACCGACAGCCACGAGTCTATTCCGCCGGTGGTCGCCCCCTTTTCCGGATACAGCTCGCGCAAAGGCTCCTGAATGCCCTGTAGGCCGTCCTTGCTCTGCTGGGGCACCGCGGAGCCGAGGTACAACACGCGACACCGACAGATCGGCGTCGATTCCATTTTTAGCACTGCACTATCACATGACACTTAATCACTATCACTAAGAATCACTGCTGTTGATAACTTATGAGTCGCTCGCTGCAAGACGACGTACGTGCGGCGGCCGCGAGACGGGCGCGGGTCTGACTCTGAGTGAGCGGAATTCAAGATGGCCGGCGAGTGGGAGCGCGGAGGGGGCGAGCGAGGGGGTAGGGGGCGGGGAAGGGGCACAGGCTGTACCTGCGCTTACGCACCTGCGAAGACGCCTCTAAGGGTATAGGTAGGTAAAGTAGTGCCGATGAACCGGCATTGTGTCAAACGAGTCGTCGCGAATTCGGCCGCATTTCTCTCACCCAACGCGTCACCAGTCACCACTGCACGCGTCGACGTGACGGAATGTCACACTTTTGTCTTAATATAGTGAAATCTGAAGGTCAATTCCACCGATGGGAGACAATTGTCGTTGTGGTTTCATTACATATGAATCGTTTCCGGAAATATATATAGGCTAAATACGGAGAGTAGATCCAGAACTTTATCTATCAAGATAATGTTATTACAGTATTTTTTTTCACACCTCTATATGGTTCAAAGATCATATGTGGCAAATTGATTCTCTATCTTTTGTCTTTATAAAAATTAAAACAATAATGATAAATCCCAATCCCAATAAATAATTACATAAACAAAATTATCATTAATTAACGAAGATTTAGAAGAACATTTTTTAAGCCTTCTTCATTTTTAGCCACTGTATCCTGCACATAGCAGGATAGGCAGAGAAACCCTGGGAACCTAGTTAAAACATTCCGTTCCCGTTTGCGTGGAGGTCATGAATGATGGAACTCAACGCCACGCTTTGCCTCGTAACCAGAGCGAGGAAGTAAAAATATTAAATATTTTATTTCCGTGGGAATCGAACCCACAAGTTGAGTGCTTGAGTGTCTTAAATCTTCATTAATTTATTATAATTTAAAATAGGCTATAACATAATATTGTGAAAAGAATACTTTAACTTTTAACTATAAAATAATTCAACGAAAATAATATAAAAGAATTATTAACAGAAACAATTAAGTATGTGAAAAGTTTATTTCTTTCATTTATGTTATTTACACATGGTATTTAAATCTTAGTACATAGAAAAGTACATAATATTTAAAATATTTTACGTAATAAATTTTATTGTTTAATATCTAGGTGTCTTGAAGCCAGTCTCGTCTCCTGTGTATTGCGGGGCTTTTCGTTTTTGTATGATATTTTGTATCTGAAACAATTTAAAGCATTTATCAATCTATAAATGCATATTATTTTGAAAAAAAGGGTCACAACTTTTCTAATATATTCGTTTTTGCTTGCTTGTGCAAGGACTTCTAGCATTTTTTTTAGGATTAGTTTAACTAAACGTTGTAATGCTAATACAAATATCATAAAATAAATAAAGCTTTACCCTAGCAAGAAAGGAACTCAGACTACTCCTAAAATACTAATAACATTTCTCAAAAATATCACATATAGCGGCCATCGCCTAAAACGCCACGGTTGTCTGTTCAATTCCTGCTCGGAGGAATAAAATATTTTAGCCTAGCTATCGTGTTACATGTGGGCAATAATAATAAGTTTCTAAAAAGTCTACATTAGTACAGTCTGACAATCTGTCTGAGATAATACTCAGATTGTAGTAATATTGCCAAACATGTCTGACAATGTTACAGCTGTCTGACAATATTACAATATATTTTTAGAAATTACCAAATCAATAAAAGCGTTAAAGCGGGTAACAGAGTGTTTTAATATTATGTTTCTAACCTAACCCACCCTGTTGGAAATATTTTAGAAAAGTGAAACTAAGTAGGAGCCCTAATATCTAAAAATAGACTTTAGGGCTTCTTACGTAAACATAAAATTATAATATACACATATGTTCCAGTACCTGTTGCCATTCCCGATCTAATTCCGCCTTTTCACTCTTATCTTTGGTCTTTCTTGTCTTGCGGCCGTCCTGGGTTTTCACCCCATATTGGAAAGCGGCCTTTGGCAACGCCTCCTTACTGCTCATGTACGCCGAGTACTCCTCCTGCGTGTCGAAGTCCCAACGACCTTTTGGAAACAAAATTTATAAAATATATAAAAAAAGACTATAAATAATATTAGAAAAAGTTAAATATTTTTAGAAAACATGTATTTTTTACTTAGCGGACTTGAATTCGCGCCTTTTGGACCCGTCCCGGCTCTTTAACTAATAAGCTATACGTTCTTATGAGGCTACGTCTATATTCTTATACAACTTAATAACAAAATTATTAAAAGTAGCAAACAATAAAAATATTATAAATATATTTAATTTTAAATGAAAGGAGTATCAAATATATTGTGTTTGAATGTATTGTGGAACTAAAAGCTAAACTAAACTAAATTAAAAGCCCCGCTTTGCCTCGACGCCAAAGAGAAGGAATGAAAATATTAATGTTAATAAATATTTTCATTTTCTCTAGTGCGAATCGAACCCACAACCAGTCGCATTTACATTCACAATCCCTACGCCACGACTGGCTAAAATATCTTACAAGCGACGCTGAACTCACTCGCATATCAAGTATTATGCACACGGCTGTACATGACCAAGTTTGACTCATAGTAATAGATACTCATAGTTTTGATATTCACAATAATTTATTATAAAAATGTAAATCCACCTTTTTGTTTAATTAAAAGATATTTTTGAAAATAAGTTTATAGAACTACCACCAGAGGAAAATTCGAGATGCACTTTTAGACTTGGAGCAGAAAGAGAAAGAGATCCTCTATAATAACATGCTGTATTAGAATTTAAGAGATACAAAGTACAAGCTTAATGAAAAAAATATAAATTCTGTAAAAGCCCCGAGGTGTTTGATTTCGTTACACTATACAAACCTATAGGACCCTTCTTGTTCCCAGCGTCCATCTTGCTATAATCCACTTCATCATCAGAGTCGTCAATAGCGTCGTCCATCTCCCTCAGCCCAGGGTAGCACTCCGCGTAGCCCTCGGGCTCAGCGGCGAGACGTGACAGAAGTGCCGCTGATCGTTTGTCACGCTCTTCAGGGTTACCGACTTGCCGGCGAGGTAAGGGGCCTGGACCTGAGTAGTAATAAAGAAAGAAATTTATTGAAATCTTAAGTATTTAAAATGTAATATCATATAGGAGAGCTTTATTTCATTCTAAACCAGCATAGTAGTAACAATAGCAAAACTTTAATATTTGTATATATATTAAAATATTTTTAAAAAATATAAACAAAGTAATTATAAAGTAAATTTATACCTTAATTTAAAATTTTATGAAACTGGTCAAGAGATTTAGGCAAATCAGTCACAGATTATAATTATATTATAACTTATTTTAATTAGTAAACCAAAATAATGATTTTTCACAATAAAAACCGTACCTTCTTCCTTTTCAATTTCCATGGGTTTATCGAAGTAACCAGATCGAGGGCGTTCATCTCTACGATCGTTGCGCTTGTCGCCCGCAACATAGTCTCCTATGTCTCCATATATAGAATCTTCATTACGGCCTTTTTCCGTCGTTTTATCCTAAAAAAAATAATTTAAAATTAAATTATATTGTTATAAGTTTAATTATTTATTTTTATTTCCTCTCTCTGTTAACAGGACAGAGTCCGGCATTGAGTTTCGCTCAACACGTAATGTCTCGAAAATTCAGTGTCTTAGGAGTAATCGAGTAGAGTAACTTCCCAGAGTCGGATTCGAACTCACAATCACATTTATTGATTGACGATGTCACATTACAACCTTACCCTGCTACACGCCTCTTTACAAGCACTAAAAAAAATGAACACCTTAGTCTTCTTCAATTTCCTGTGCCTCCCATGTCTCAGGTAAGAGAATATCTGCGCCAGTTTATCCAAAACCACATCGTTTCCGGTCGACGCTGAACTCCTCTCATCAGCTTCAGGCACGTCAGCCTTACTCCTGGTCAGGGTTGTGGGTATGTCACTGTCTATTGTGCCTTCCTCGTCTAATTCCACTACGTAGGCCATACGTCCGGCCGCGAATAGTTCGTTACGTAACACTTTCTTTGATCTGTGAAGTGATATTGAATGTATTTATTATATGATCTTTGATTTTGGTGATTTTTAGACATTTTAAATTAAACTCTTCAAAGGGACAGATTAGTCACGTTTATTTAGTATTAGCGGCCACCTCGCCCGCTTGTATTACATATTATACTCATTCATTATAAATAAAAAAAAACATGTTGATTTACCTCTGTTCCAAAACTAAATTATAAACGTTTTTCGCCATTGGAATCTGAAACTGCATTTCTTCTTCCTGAAATAAAATAAAACTTCTGTTTTGTATTATATTATATTTTAAATTATTTCAATTCGTCGTCGTCGTCGGCGTCGTCTGACTGTAAACGCGGCGGTTGTGGATGCGACTCCCACTGTGTGGAATAAATTATTTTACTTCCTCACTCTGGTAACAAAACAGAGGATACTATTGAGTTTAGCACGCAATATATAGTGTTAGACACTAGGTTCTCTCTGCCTTCCCTGGTATATACTAGATATAGAGTAAAGCTAGAAAAAAAAATCTATTTCTATTAATTATGTATGTCACATTTACATACCACTGGAACAATTTCCTTTTTCTCTTTAACTACTTCTTCAGGTTCAGACACAAGCCGCTCCATTTCTGCCTCTTGCTCTTGCTCACGAGTTTGTATTTCTGAACGAACCTATCATTAAACATAATTTTACCTATAATATAATCTCTTTTAAAGTGGTGCAATACAACAAACTCTGTGTGTAAATGTGATAGTTGTGAGTTCAATTTTCATTTGGGGATAAAACTATTTCATATACCAACTGGGGATTTCCTGCTCTGGAATTCTGCCACTCACCATGCAATGTCTTAACTTCATAAAAAAAAATAGAAAAACCAGTCCAGTATCACTTCATGTTTGTTTTTCCACTAATTTTGTATTAAATCAACTATATCATAAATTTGAAAGGATTTATTTTTGTGATATATCCATAAATTATATTAATTTTCGAATTTATTCTTGTATTTTTACTGTAAATATTTTACTTCGTGCTAAATTTCATAACTCTAGGTCAACCGGAATTACCTTACATGGTTTGTTATGCGGTGAATATCAGATAATATGCAGCAACGGCATTAACATTTTTATCTTTTGATTGTATTGACTTGGAGATTAATTTTTTGGATATAATATTTTATAATTATTTTAGATTGATAACTCTCAGACAAATGGATGAAACAAAAAGACAGACAGAAGGACTACAAAGCGATCCTATAATGATTCTGTTTTTTTTAATTTTAGATGTTGAAACCTTAAAAATGTGTTATTTAATTTGAATTATTTAAAAAATAAAATATTTTTTACCTTTTGTAATAACGCATAATCAAGACCCTTCACCAAGTGAGTATGCTCCATATCACCACCAAGATATTTTGATTCCTAGAAAAGTAAAAATGGGTTGTATTCTATGTTATTATTTATTATATATTAATATAAATAATTGGAAATTTATATTATGTGATATTTCAATTTTAAAGAATTTATTTTCATTTTCTTTTTCTGCTAAGAAACATAACATGAACTGCATGACATTTTGTGAAGTATATATCAAGTTATTATTTTTTTCTAAAAACACACCTGAATCATCTGCCGTCTTCTTTCTTTTGCATCCATTCCAGATTTAGCATCTGGAGCCACAGCTCTAGAAAATAAAATTAATTAATGATGATAATCTTATGTTAATATGGTTATTAAATGAGTTTCATTGGATTTATTGTTATTACACCACAATGTCAAAAATAGTTAATATACAATAATATCTAAAAGGCAAAGTCTTTCATAACATAACAAATATAATATTTAAAGCACCACTCCATTTACCTGTAAGCACTGCTTGCAGTGCTAGTAGGATCGGACGCCAATTCATTGACTCCATCACGTCTCTCCCGAGCTCTATCCCTATATTTCTCTGCTAATTCTGCAAGTTTATTGTCTTCCTGCTTTTTTAAAGCAGCATAATATGATTTCTTTTTGCGACGGAGCTCACCCTTATTTTCTGGTGGCGGTGGCATAGACCTATAAAGTTAAATTTGATAAGCGTATATAATGTGTGCGTCCAAAATATCAATAGCGGCAGTTCTAGAATAATTTAACCAACCCAGCATTAGCCATAGCCTCCCTAACGGAGCCAGCTGCATGAGTTCCTCCAGATGGGGTAGATCTTGGTGTCATAAGCAATTTTCTAAAATCGTCATTAGTAAGCCTTTGGGACACAGGAGTGTCCTCAACACTTCTATGATCATCCATATTGCAATGTTTAATATCACGACTTAAAAATAAATTGGAATAATTTGTATTATCTGGCTTAATATGGATCAATAAATGTTATTCCATATTATTTATGTTACAACATCGCTATCATTAATGAATACACCATTTAAAATAAAAGGCTGGCCCGCTGCCTGTAGCGTAACAGCACATAACAAATGTCAAACATTTGCTTTGACATTCAATACAGATACAAAATATATAGAGTAAAAAAATATTATCTCGAATCTGCACTTTATTTGTACACTTGAAATGGAAAAATAACCATTTAAAATACAATTTTTACGAGAATTAATATTGATTAGAATAAAAAGATCACTATTTATTTAGAAGATTTTTAACAGACAGACACTGTCAATAGCTCTATAGAGTATAATTTTCTTTAGTCAATAGCATAACTAGTACACACTAATGCCTTATTTAATTTTTAAATTTAAAAAATCAGCTTCACGCGGTATCCCGTACATAGGCAAAGGCATATGGCATAAGGCAGGCATAGGCATAGGTAATCTATATATTGTGCCGCTACGTATTGCGCCGAATTCTGGAGGCAATGCGTGCTGAGTGGCGGTACTCAGCGGGATTAGAGCGAAGAATTGAAAATATTCAATAAAATAAATATTTCTTTTCCTCGAGTGGGTATCGAACCCAAGTGTTTTTCGTTGGATATAAGTATTCGAAAAAAATATTGTTTTAAAAATCATTGTATTTAAATCAAATTTATATTTGCATCTTTGAATGAACCAAAAAAAAACAAAAATGCGTAATTTCACCAATTTCGTCACTCTTGAATCATAATTTAAAATATATTATGTTAATTACTATATCAATGCTTTTTGCAAATTCAATGGGATGATCCTTTTACCATGCCATATTCTTTTATCACTTAACACTGAACTTACAACAGATAAGCAAAGATGACCTAGCGTCAAAACACTCCGTTTCCCACTTTCCGCCGAATTCTGGTGGCAATGCGTGTTTAGTGGCGGAACACAACACCGCGATTTTGCCCAGGCACTAGAGCAAAGAAATGGAAATATAAATAAATATTTCCTTTCTGAGTGGGAATTAAACCCACAACCGTCGCGTTACATTCACACCCTTGTGCCCCAGCGCCAAAAATAGTTCATAATTTATTCCCCCGAGAGGGCAGCGAACCCACAACTGTCGCGTCACACACTGCGCCATTACACAATTACGGTCTTAAACGTTAAAATAATACATTCACAATAATATACAATAAATAGTGTATTATCTGTGTCTGGGGTACCTTTCACCTGGTTATGAACCCCAAGAAGACTAGAAGAAGGTGATTATAATAGGTAGTCCAAGATTCTTCTTTTTATGATTTACTGTCTATATTGCTTGATGAATTATAGTCTCATTTACCGACAATGTTTTAATACCATAACTATCTTTATTTTATGTTAGGTATTATAAAGTATTTGCAGCGGTTGCACCATTACATCAACTACGTAACTTTCTATCCATTCCTACTAAAATTGTGCCGGCACATTCACTCCTACTTGATTCTGTCTCTAAAATTTATTTTCTTTAACAATCAAACAATCTAAAACTTTAAAATATTATCTTACACTCTAATAAGTACTTTTAATAAGTAATAAGACCTTTTTAGTAAATAAAACTACACAGAAAACTTAATATAATTCAATTTAATGTAAATACATAAGAAGACAGATTATTGGCATTAATACATAATTTATATAGAAATTCTAAGAAATAAGAATAGGATATAGTACAAAAGTTTAACCAAATATAGCATGGAAGGTAGTACCCTTGAATCCCACATTACCAGTTGGTTCGTCTTGAAATGTTATATACATTCTGAAAAGGGAGAACACGAAAAATCTTAAATTTCTAAATATAAATAATGTTCTTTTGTATACTAGACTAAATGGAAACATTACAAAACAAAAATAAACAAACACTATTGTGATAAAATTGAATATGGCACAATATATCATACTGTTTGGTCCTACCTGTCACTTCCAACACCCAATTCTTTTTCTACCAACTCAAAAAGAACTTTTGAATGTTTCTTGTTTTGTTCAACCCCCAGGGCACCAATTGACATGAGATTTGCAACTGCACATGGTTCAGAGCTACCTCCAAAACTCATTAGAACATCTGGGATAACAGATACTACACAGTACTGAAAGATAATAGGTTTATCCATTTAGTTAGGTAGTTCACAGGATATATCTCCTGATATATCCTGTGAACCTCCAAGATGGGAGTCATAGACTGGTACAAAAGAATACAAGGATATGTTGTACGAGTCTATTTGTGTCCTATTTTATTTCAATATCATGATACCTACTTGTTCTGGTTTTCCAAGAGCTTTAGCAAGCACAGGGATTGCTTTACTAACAAAATCCTGTGGAATTTTAGATTTCGGTATATTCGTCTCAATTCTAAAATGAGGCATTTTTAGAACGAAAATTTCTTAAATTAGAACGAATTTGCGAAATGTATATAATACTTTATATACAAATCGCCACTAAGCAATTAGGCGTTTAAAGCTGACTTTCAATCAGTTGTTACTGAATTTTAGGAGATAATCAAATGTATTTTTATTTTCAGAGTCAAAGTTCAAGTAATATTAGGTGTTTTTAAATAGATAGTAACGCTGAAGTATAGCTGAAGTAAGTAATACTCTATAGAGCAAGTAACATTATACTCTATATAAAGAATATAAGGTATAGTATAGCTTGTTAATTGTTATGCTTATATTCATGTTTCGATCGTTGACAGGCTGAGGGTGGGGGGGGAAGTGTTAGGTAATAGTCACAGATGTTAAAACAAAATAATTGCAAATTATCTATGCATTTGTAATTAACGTTAACCTTTGCATTACATAATACATTACTGACCAATTAATTTACTTTAATCCAAGGCCATACTACAATTTTTTCCTCCAAGTTCAAACAAACCACAATACCGCTTGGAGTGCACACACTTGACTGCGAAACTGGTCACGATTTTCATATGGAAATATTTATATTTATTAATAGAATGTTATATGTCGTATTATTTAAGTTTATAAACTTAAATAATACGACATATAACATTCTATTAATTTCTATTTTTTTATTTAATAATGTTCATTTGGTAGGTTGGTCTGGTATGGTGAGCATCTCGCGAGATTTGAAGCTCCTCTCGCGAGACGTTTCGTAGCGATAGTGTGGACGCCTACCCTTCATTCTACAAGCCTCGTGCCGAGTCTCTAGAATGTGCCTCGTGACAGTATTGGGCTTTAGAATAAAAACTACAAAATGTGCGTAATAATTGTTTTTCCACGGACGCGCTGCACTGTTCACCTGATGTCTTTCCACTTCAGTCATCATTTTATTGCGTTTGGCCGTCTGTCAGACGGACGCGTTATTATAAAAAAATATAATAATTCCTTATGTACATAATAACTATGTATGATAAATGTTTGGTATATGTTAAATAACCTGTTTATTTATCATGTAAAATAAACTATTCATCTCTTCTTAACTAATTAGATTTAAAATTATCTTATATGAATAGTTAAAACATATCATTTTTATAATTTTATATAATTATTATAATTTAAAAAAATCTACATAGTATTTGATTATTTTTATCTTTACTTGAAGGTTAAGAACGAAATAAAAAACGTAACTATGTAATATGAAATGACAGACAAATGACAATTTACTAAGTTGAACTTAAAATAGTTGATACATATGTATTTTCGTAATACTTACTAATATAATATAACTAGGTACATTTAAATTTTCGGCAATTATTTTTCCTTCATGATAATTTGACACTGTCTATACTCTATGTTTTTATTTGCACTAAATGGGGGAATTACCTTATACTTCACACAGATAATATAATAAAAATAGATATATATTTATTGCTTGTATTAATCACAATAATAATATTAAAAAAAAACAAATGATCTTAAATATTTAAGAATAAACAAATAATTAACACGTGTTGTTTCCTTTTAATATATGCTGCCTAGTCATGTTGTATATATTTAGATTTACTCCTTTCTAGAAATATTTATGGTCGGTACTTTACACGTAACTTTAATTTGAAGTGGATATAAATATAAGTAGTCAAGTACTCAAGAAGTAGTTGGAAGACATATATTATAAATACTTATTCGTGAAAAGTTTTTAAAGTGAAATAATATATATTGTAATGTAATTATTACTTATATTGAATATTCGTATAACGTACTACAATTAATACCAACTTAATCATTTTATTGTTTTGTTTATAGAGTAATAGTCTTGACGTGTACAAAATACAAAGGAGAAGCCATTTTGGAATCATTAAAAATATAATAGTTTTTAAAACATTATTTATATCGTAAATCGTAATTAACATCTAGTGAACAACCGAAACCGCATCAACCTAGAATGGGGGCTGAAAATTCAACACCAGTAAAAGAAAGGTAAAGGAAACTTTATTTTGCATTTGTTTATATTATTATGTTATATCTATATTTTACATCAATGTATTTACGACTTATTTAAAATGTCAATCAGAAACTTTATATGTATCTAAAGTAGGACTCATGTCTGAATTTCGTTAGGGGATGGCTATAAATAGATGCCAAGATTGCTTTTAAAAAATAATTTTAATAACTATCATTAATATTACCTTAATCACTATGAAATTAACTAAAAGGATATATATTTTTTATATTTAGAAATGATAGAAATTATGCTGAAAAGGCAATACAAGACGCTTTAGAGCGACAACGACAAATGTTTGAGCGAAAGTGTGATATGATAATACAAGCACAATCATCACCACCACATTATCCTACTCATCAACACAGTTTTAATTATAACAGGTAAGCTTAATACTTCAAATATAGTTATTAAATATGTTGCAATAATAATCTTCAGCCTGCTCTCCAGCAACATGTCAAGCACAGCATCTTACTATAGTACATAGTGAGGTGTTGAGTTCTTTTACTCAACATTTAATTTTACTTAAATTAACTACGACTCACTGCCCTGTTATGGGATATAAAGTATAAAACTTTAAAAAAATATATTTTTTATATTTCATGATTTTTTTTATTTATATTACTATGTATTTTATTTGGTTGTGGGTTCTGTTCCCACTTGTGTTAATGAATTATTTTTATTATATATTTTTTTCCCTCTACAAGGCAAAAGAGTAGGAATAAAGTCTTAACACTTTGTTCCCTCTGCCTACTCTGCTATATGCGGGATACAATGTAAAAAATAATAATAATAATAAAGTATTTTTATCTTAGTGTTCCTCCACCGCAAATCCCAGCTTCAACAAGTAACACATTGTACCCTAATATACAAGAACATAGGATCCTTGAAAATAATCACTTTGTTCAAGGACATGTACAATCTCCATGTGCCTCAAATTTACGTGAATTTCAGTAAGTACTAAAAATGTCTATATGTTTAGATGATAAAGTTAAGTTTTAAGGTCATTGTGGCTCACCTGGACAGGATGTTTTTTGGTAATTGAAGGTTCAATTCCTACTTAGAACAATATATATATATATAATACTCACATTTGCTTACCTTGCTTAAAAATGAAATTGAAATGAAATTCTTAAAGGAATGCATAACATAGGACTTTAGATTTTATTTGTATATAAGTGAAATAGTAAACATCAACTATATACTCGATCAACTACAAATTTTTTATTTACATTTGAAACTTTCAAACTAAAAATAATAATTAATTGTGTTATTTAGTTTCTCTTCTGTGGTACCATCTGCTCCAGTTGAATCTCCTCAAAGTCACAATGGAGAAATTAATCAACAAATTCAAAGCAAAGGGGCCATTCCTAAAAGCCGGTGAGTGTAGCTTAACTTAGTTTCATGCTAGCGGGGTAGTCTGAAAGAAGGAAGCGCCAAACACTACTGTCTCTACATACCTTTTTCGTCTCGTCCACTGACATCAACTTCTTCATACATGCCCTCCGGGAGGACCTCATGCTTTATATATAACCCTCCAACTCCAGTATTTTTGATATTTTTTTCAAACATCAACCAAGGTCTCCCCTACTTTTTTACCGTTCACTTTGCCATCACAAATCTTTTCTCAGTAACGGTACCAACAGTGCATTATGTAATCCAAATGTGCAGCTGTGCTGACGTTTGGTTGTTTCATTAATGTAGCTAAAGTTTCTTTAACTGTGTTACCGGCGGCAATACGCGTTTCCGCTTTTATCTCGTATCTTTGATACTTCCCAAATAATTAAGTTGAGTGTAAATGACAAAAATTCAAATCCTTGGAAGTCATGTGGTAGTGGTGCAGTGGCACGACGTCTGAATGTAATTGCGACGACTTTTGGTTTAATTCAGACTCACGGGAATGAGCTGTGGTATCAAGAGAAAGTATTTACTTCTGCCACTTAAATCACTCAATATTCGAGGCATTCGGTGGAAATTGGGAAACCAAGTGTATTATCACTAGGTTCCCTCTATCTTAATACTTATTTTGAGCAAAATTAAATTCACTTTCAAAATAAGAGGTAGCCACTCGCTTCCAGTACTACACTCCCTCTGTCTTATTCAATTCTATATTATTCAATTTTATTTCGTAATAAAATAACGAGATAATGTTAAAAAAGTAATAAATTATTAATATTCTTCTTGGCGCAATTTACGTAAATTATGTTGCACATGTGGTAGTTGCTTTTATTGTCTATGTGTCTGCTATGGCCAGATTATTAACCATTAATTAAATTATTTACAGAGGCAATCAGGCAAGACAATCGAATAATAATAGTAATAAAAATCAAAGCTTGGGCTGTGTGTCTTGTTCGGGCAGCTATGGAATGTATATATACCAATGCCAAAATGGTCACAGCTCCTGTATGAAATGCAAATCTACTTATAAACCTTGTGGCATTTGCTCTAAACCCATAACAGAAATGAGGAACATAACTCTTGAGACACTAATAGCAGATATGGAGATCAAAGGAAATGATAATCAAGTAAGTTTTAATTTATTTAATACTAGTGGACCCGAACGCGGCTACGCTCGCTTGAACTATACCAATATTTATGAAATTATTTTCAGTTTTCAATAGAGAGATGCGTTAAGCAACCTCATTTTGGGTGACGTTTTCTAACAATAAACATTGCAAATCGTTGCTTAGCAACGACAGGTGTTATTAACATGGCGGAATAAATTGCATGTCAAATTAATAAGTATTTTAACATATTGGTATATATCGAAAATATTACAAATATGAGAAAAAAAAGTATCCTATTCATCCCGACACTCTCTAGTATCTCTATATGAGTATTTTATCACAATTAAATTAGCGGTCTGGCCCTGATTGCGTAAAAGACAGACAGAGTTACTTTCGAATTTATAATATAGGTATGGATAGAAAAGTAACTGTAGTTATCTATTGATTTACTAAAAATATTTAATGTTATAATTTATTTGCTCTGGTGTCCAGACAAATCACGGCGTTGAGGTCCGCTACTCAAGACACAATGTTCCGAAAGTTCCGAATTCAGAGAACGGAGTGTCCGTGACACTTACACATACTAATATATTCTCTGCATACTCTGCAATTTATCTCTCATAAAAAGTATAGCTTTAAATATTTAACATTTTAGGAAAAAATTAAATGCACAAATGCAAAAGATGGTTGCTGTCTTTCTTTCACCAAAGAAACTTTGACTGACCATTTAAAGGAGTGTCCCTTTATGGACTTAGAGTGCCCATTATCAAAAATATTTGGTATTTGTAAGTGGAAAGGTAAGAGTTAATTTGCTTAGAAATTGTAAAACATGTCAATATATTACTTAAGAAAGTAAGCCCAACAAAATGGTTGATACAAAAATTAATTGTGTTTCAGTGCAATGAGTGTTTTAAATAATGTACTATACATAGCAAAAAAGTTTCGTAATTCCATGTGAGAAAATTTTGACATGATTTAATTTTTACTTTAAGTGAAATTATAACTATCGAAATATCAATGTATACTTTAGAAGTAGGAGCGAGAGGTATAAGAGTTAAATATCTTTATAGTTTGCTAAAAAATTCAGCCTCTCTAGTACTATCATCGATTCATATCTAAAACATACTGTGTCAGATCTTCCACACAGTGAATTCAAAGTATGCTAAGTAGTTTCTTCTATTCATAACAATAATAATAATAATTTATTTATTATTAATAATAATAATCTATTTATTATTAATAATAATAATAACATTTTCAGGTAAAGTGAGTCACTTATCTGTACACTTTAATGATGTGCATCCAGAACACTGTATTGCCGATGTGGGGAAACAAATGACTTTACTGGACACAGAAACAGAATCTGTAATTGTATATCTTATTAAAATTGGTACATTTAACTTTTTATTTTATATCAAACGTGATATGGAACAAACAATTTATATGACAGCTCAATTATTTGGCACTAAAGTGAGTGCTTCAAAATGGATATACGAAGTTCAAATGTATAACAAAAAGGAGCCCAAACGGAAATTTACATCCATAGATATTTGCAATTCATATAGTGTGTCAGTCGACGATATATTTAAAAAAGGTCAATGTGCCATTGTTAATAAGCAATATGCATCAACATTTTTTAATAATAATGAATTAACTTATGAATTTTATCTAAAGAATGTAACTAATAATAAAAAGTGTCGCTCAGCAAAACCAAAACAGAATGCTTAGCAAAAACGTGATATATGTATTAATATTTAGCTTTAAGACTATAATGAGAAACATTTATAATATACTAGCGGCCCGCTCACGGTTTCACCCGCGTGAACTATGTTATTATTAATTTCTGTCTCCATGACTACGTCCTAGTGACGTCTATGCAAAATTTGAAACTCCTAGCATTTGTAGTAACGAAGTTTCATACAAACTTTCGACCCAAAAAACATCCCCTTAGAAGTCGAATATTAGAAATTACCGTCTTAGCGAGCACCTACGTCCTATAAGCAACTCCTATGCAAAATTTCAGATTCCTAGCACATGTAGTTTCTGAGATTTCGTGATGAGTGAGTGACCTTTCGCTTTTATATATATACGATGGTACTTAAGGACATACATATTTACAATTTTGCCTTTAACACTACCACAAATATTATATATATTCATCATCATCATCATCAGCCTGTCCTCGTCGACTGCTGGACAGGCCTCTAATGGCACACCAGTGTGCTCGATCTTCAGCTCTTCGCATCCAGCCGTTACCCGCCACTTTGCAAATATCGTCACCCCATCTAGCTGGAGGACATCCTACATTATGTTATATATATTACTAGGAATAATATTTTTTTTGCTGTTGTTAAATTTCAAAGCGATCAATGATTGCAATGCCATTGCACTAACGTAATACAATAGTTTAAGTCGATAATATGGTGATGTAAAACATTTAAACTATCATCATATTATATTTATAATAGTATTAATTATAATTTAAATACAGACCATTATTTTTGTTAATCTATATTTTTATTTTTTAATTAATAATGAAATGGTAATGGTTCGATGTCTGTACATGGAACCATCGAAGATATATAAGAAAAGATGTTATTGGGACTTATTGCAGTAGTAGAAACCAATTTTTTTATTCATATTTTATCAGTCTGTATTAAGACTATCATCAGATTTGTTGAGATTGTATGGGTTCATTTGGAGCAGGAGGCCAGTGCTTAATCTATGTCAACAACGTAGGTAGCAATTGATACTTCATTGTATGAGGTCGGTAGGTCCAATGTATAGATGTTATATAACACAGGGTTTCAGAAACGAGCCTTGGGACACGCCGGCTTCAACAGGGTATAATGTTGATTGACTTGGAATAAACTGTTAGAGATAGGTCTCCAGAATGAAGAATACAGAATTTACGTTTTCCTTGCCCAGCCATCCTCTATGCCAAACACGATTGAATGCCGCGAAACACTACTTTTTACGTTAAAACATTATCTGACGGTATAATATAATATCCTAATTGTTGAATAGGAATAATATCGTACTTCTCAATGATCGCATTAAGAAGGTGCAGACATATTCTTTGTCACAACTTAGACAGAACAGGAGAGTATACTGCGAGACTTTCCACTGATTTGGGAAGGCCGATTCTATGCACAATCTTTAATATACATAATATTGATTTGGTTGTACCATAATATAAGTTTAAACTTTTTTTATTTTCAAATGTGTCCTTTGTAATTGTTTGTAATCTTTATGAATTAATAAATGATTTTAAATAAAAACTTTTGTTTATTTATATATTAATTTGCCACTAGCTTTTCTTAATTTAATATTTGTCAACTCCACACAGTTCAAAACCTTATAAATTTCTTCTGTAATATAAAGAATTGAATATAAGTTTCCATTTTTTAAAATTTTCCCATTGTTGGTATAGTAAGCTCTCACTTTTCAATGAATGATGGGACCCTATAAGTTTTGATTACCCAAATTTCATAAAAAATGATGCATAAACGCCCGTTTCAATCTTTTTATTATGTTGATTTAAAAACCATTTTTTTTTCTAAGGTCTACGATGACCTGGTTACTTGATATTAATTTAATAGCTTAATATTTCCATGCTTTCTTTAGATAAGTGATCTTAACAAACAGACAACAAAGCGATGCTATAAGGGGTCCATTCTTTTCTTTTGTGTAAACCCTACAGATATATGGCGTCATGACACATTCATCACCTTTAATATCTTCTTCTATATGCATTTAGTTTAATTTGAATTATTGGATTGGTTATAGATTAAAGAAAATAAAATCCTGCATCATATATTTAATTCATAAGATCTTTACAATCTCAATATAAGCTTCGTCATCTAAATCTACAGGGTGAATATCACTAATTCTTAAATATTTTTTACACAAAACAGACCAAATTGTCTCACACAATATAAGGGGCCATGCATAAATTACGCCAATTTCATAATATTTTTGACCCTTCCTCGACATTGTACATTTGTAAAACTTTGCAAAGTTTTAAAGTAATATTTTAAGTTTTAAAGTAAAAGAGCAGTTTAAGTATATCTTTCTTTGTCACTTTCTCGATCCCCCCTCCCGCCTCCCCCTTAACATGTGACGTAGTTTATGGATAGCCCCTAATGAAATAAAATAAGTATACCATTGAAAAGTGAACACATGTTAGTTCGTATGTTAACTTCGAAAGTATTTTAAAGCAACAATCCTTGTAACAAACAAGTGTGTGGACGGCATGAGGTTTTACATTTCCAGTTTTAGATTTATTAGAGATTATGCCGTCAAAAATAACTCAATAATATTTAAATTAATCATTCAAGCTTTATTAAATATAAAATGTTTCAAACAGTGGCAGTGAAAATGCACAACTAATCTTAATGTGCCACACATTTCGTAATTTCTATTCATAATTTGCAAAATAACCACAAAAATTACAAATGCGTTTATAATGTAATACTTTAATAATAATAAAAGTGTTTGTAAAAATGTTTGTTCTTATAATTGAAAACAAATTATTTTTGGAATGTTAATATGGTTATATCACATTAAAATATTGGTTGTCGTATCAATATTTTTTTTAATATCAAATTTAAATATTATATGATCTTAAATTTAAAAATTAACACATAAAATATTAACTACATTTTAAGAATGATTTCAAGTATTTCACAATTTATATAAAAGGCTGAGCCAAATATAATTAAGTTTTTAACGAATATAATAAAAAACAACATATATTTTTTAAACTTGTTTCATTTTGAATAATCATGACACTCACGAGTCATTGATTCACGACTAGTTTAAAATAAATTTATCTTATCCAATTCCCGTTCCCTGTACTTGCAATAATTTATTGTTACGTACTCATAGGCGTATCTAGAGATATTTTCCAAGGGGGGCCTGGCCTCCAATATTTTACATGGTTAAATAACAATGTAGTTCAAAATTAAATAATGCGTCTACTAAAATACAGCGTCGGGATGGAGAAAACATGCGTAATTTTAGTATATGGCAACACAGACTTATAAATATTATTTATGGGTTACTGATATTTTTTACCTACTCTTGACTCCAGGAGGTGTTCCTATCTTGTTGGCGCGAACTCAAACTCACCTGTCATTTCACAGCTTTGTGAATTTTGATGTCTAACGTCTCGCAAATTTGAAAAAATATAGCTTTATTTTTATAGCTAAGACACATTACCCAGTCTGGATGTCTTGACTCTATGTTTTACCCAACACAATAATTGTTGTTTTAATGCAAGGCAGTTATATAACATTATATGAGCATATATGCCTTCAAATTTTATATTTGTAAAATCAAAATGAGACAAATATAGTATAAAAATTACCAATTGTCTTTTTTAGTAAAAATTAGGGTGGACACGGGCCACACCATCCCCACTCCCACCATTCTTACGCCCATGCTTCTATGATAAGATGATATTATCATGTAGATACACAACACTAACAAACTGACTAGATTTTAAGAACAGTGTACACTTACTTGCTATAATATAAAATAGTGTTACACACAAAATATCTAAAGACAATGCAAACAGTGCTTATAGAATAACACAATAAATTAGCACAAATTGTCATAAAAAATATTGACAATAAAGCTAATGAGATCAATATTTAATATTGTGGTTTTAAGTTAACTAAGATTTAAAATTCAAACTTTCGCCTTCAATCAGGAAACATTTACTAAAATCTGATAATATATGTTGTCAGATACGACTTATAGCAAGGAATGTTTAAGTAAACTATATTGTTTTTTGAACATTCAACTACATCAAATAATAAACTGTATACATTATTGGTCAAATTTAAATAAAGCATTAAATTTACATATTTTTACTTTTTATGTAGAACTGCCATGCAAATTCAAAGTTATTATTTATATTATGTGGCTTATCTTATTTTTAGGTATGTATTATCCTTTTGTATACCAATTTTGTTTCACCAAGGCCATAGATCATTTGTTATTGTTAATTGTTTATACCTCCATTATATGCATAATCAGCTTTATTATGCATGACTAAATGGTTGTCAACAAAGTAGAAACTGTCAGAACAAGTTTCAAAAGGTGCAGCAATCATCTCTTCGACTGAAATACAAAATATATTTTTATGTTTAATTGACAATAAAGGTAGGGAGTTGTGGCACAGTGACGGTTGTGGGTTCGGATCCCAATTGGGGTATTTTCCTCATTCTGGTATGAACACACAAAATTTGCAAGAATGGTTGTTAAAATAACTTCAAATACCCTGAGATCCGGCGGTTGAATCCTGCATATACGAGTTTTCTTAATTAAACCTATATTGATGAATAATACATGATTAGTAGAACAGATTACACCTGGGTTGCCTGGAAGAATCCTGCCGCAATCACCTTTAATTACATTTTTTCGTAACTCATTTTTGGAGAAAATTGCACCCATACGTTTTTTATATGAATCGCACATCATTTGAAAGATAATCGCATAAGGAATTGGAAAATTAAGGGTTGCCAGCTCTCAGTCTGCCGCAAGTCTAGGGTTGCCTGGTTTAAACATGTCACTAAATGTTAATAATTTGCACTCATGTGTTTTTTTAATGAATTATATATCAAATTAAAGCTTATTTTTTCTGAGCACTATAAAACAGGGTTGCCTGGAAAATTCCTGCCGCAAACAGGGGTTGCTAGCGTTTGAAATATTTTATTCCGGTTCCGTATTACTATGAGAATAGACGATGAAATGCGCGGTCTGCCTTATGTTTTAAAGTAAAATATTATATAATAGAATGTCAATCTTAAAATTAATGTTTATTCTAATTGTTCACCTGTTACATGATGATTTGATTCATATTAAGTACACGCAGAAAACTATTTAAAGATGAAATCATTCTTATTTTTCAAGTAAAATAATAATCCATAATATTGAGTCTTCGCAAAATCTATTTTCTAAATACTAATATTTATTTATTAATTTAAATTACCATTTTGAAACAATTAAATTATCTAATTAAATAAATGTTTACAAATATCGATCTACTATAAACTATTAATATACATACATATACATCATGTTCCCTTAATATAATGAAGGGTGACCATTATTGCGGATATTTTTTTTTATAAATTATATTGAAAAATACATTTCAATGAACTCTCTCTCTCTCTCTCTTCGTTCTCTACTTGTTTGATTTGACAACGCTTGCCACAATTTTTTTTTCCTCACGCAATTTTTAATAATTTGCATAGGAAAGAAATATATATAATAGAATTATAATAAACAAAACTAGTTAGCAAAATAAATTCGAAGAAAATCCGACAGTAATGCCGACTAAAAAACGCTATTTACGGTTTATGACCAAGAGTCGGCAAATATCAATTAGTTGGCTATTTTTTACTATAGATAAACATTTTACGGCGCGATACAAAGCGAACCAAATGCAATAAAATTATTTTCGAAGATGTATTGTTTCTAAATGCAATGAAAGTGCAGATGGCCAAATAAGTTGTTTTTCAGCATATTACTTACTTACCTTTCGTTTTGGAGTAAAGATGTTTTTACTTGACAAAAATGAAGACGTGTTTTTTGTGCGGCAGGAGTGAAAATGTGATAGAATTTAACAAGGAATCTCTCCAAAAGTGTAAAATCATGTTATTGTTTCACCAAAAAATGAATTTTATACAGTGACATTTTTTTAAATAGTGACACAATGCACGGTTATCATTTACAGTGTTACAAAAAGTTCATTGTTTTAAAACAAAAATATAAAGTATTTTTTAATTATTTTCTAATGCAAAACGTAAGTATACTTTAATGTTTAATATTATATAGTTTAATAAAATGTAGACAATTGTGGCCGTGGGAGTTGCCTCAGTTTTGATTACACTAAGTTAGGGACGTGAGTGAGTGATTACGCTTAATTATAATTATAAGAACAATTCTTTCAGACCTAAATGACCTTAAAAACTATAC